>JAODAL010037206.1:0-40708 GCA_025379985.1 Phyllomedusa bahiana | reverse complement strand
GGCAGAGTGCTGTTCAAGTAGGCCACAACCTGTTGGTTCAGGGAGCTCCAGGTCCTGCTGCTCTGCCTGCTGGCGACTGCCCTCCTCACTAGGGGGTGAAGGAAGCTGCTCATCAGTGACTCCAGACTTAGGTTACTACTGATGGAGCGGGTTTACTGCTCCTACCCCCCCAACCTTCCCCAGCAGCCGGGCAGTAGTACTTTGAGCGCTGAGAACCCCCGGTCCAACCTGTCCAAGGGGACGATGCCGCACATAGGCAGCGGCCAACTGATTAAGGAGGATTTCCCTATAGTATTTGAGTTTGTCCTCCCTCTAATAGCTGGGAAAAAAAGGTTTCCCATTTTGGACCGGGTAGCGAGGGTCCAATAGGGTGGAGAGCCGAAGTCATCCCTCTCCCGGATGCTGACTATTCGGCTGTCACTAGCCAGGCACAAAGCATGCTGCGGGCCATCTGCACAAGTGACTCCGAGGGGGCTCCCTGCCTCCATTTCCACTGTATACTGCCAGGGTGCTTGGGGTCATCTGCCTCGTCTTCCTCATCTTCATCCACCTCCTCCAGCTGCTCCTGCTCCTCCTCTCTTGCCCATGGGTGGGAAAATCCACTCATTTCACAGAAAATTTGTTCTGCTCCATGTCCTCCTCCTCCTCCATTATTTCAGTCCCCACCGGACTCATGTGGCCACGAGATGTAGTCGCCACGTCTCCAGTCCCCTCCCCCAGACAGATTTTTCAGCATCTGTTCCAGGACATGAAGCAGTGGAATGACGTTATTCATCCCCTAGTCCTGGCGACTGACAAATAACGTCGCCTCCTCGAATGGCAGGTGTCACGCATGAGCAGCCACTGGCTGACATCAAAGTTACACAGGGGAGTACTTCTGTCTGCCTGGATCATCAAAAAATCGTTAATGGCCTTTCTCTGTTCATACAGTCGGTCCAACATGTGCAGGCTGGAATTCCAGCGGGTGGAAACATCGCATATCAGAGTGTGTTGGGGGAGGCCGTTCTGCCGCTGCAACTGAGGAGGGTGTTCCTGGCTTTGTACGAAATGGATAAAGTGCATGCACAGTTTCCTGGCCATTTTCAGAATCTGCTGAAGATCGGTGGAAGACTTCAGGAACCTTTTCACAACCAGATTGAACACGTGCGCCATGCAAGGCGCATGGACCATCCCTCCTCGGTGCAGCGAGGACCACCATGTTCCTCCCATTGCCCGTCACCATGGTCCGTTTGCAGTTGGCGCGGGGGAAAAACCCCACACATCGATTTCTTGCTGCATGGACGCGGAGCAGTTCCTCCCCCGTGTGACTTCGTTAGCAGATGCAAGCTAGGTGTAGAAACTGCGTGACACCGCTGTGCCTACACATGTGGTATGATGGGAGCAGTACTTGTGGAGGCTGAGATGGTGGGTTTGGGGGTGGAGGAGGAGGAGGCGGACATTGGGGCAGGTGCAGCAGTTTGACAACGTGGAGGAGGGAAAGCGGGCGTTCTCCTGTCCAAGTTGTTAATGTGCCTGGGCAGGAAGCACATTCACCAGTGGGCCGTAAAGGGGCAATGTACTGGCCCTGACCGTAGTTACAGCTCCAGACGTCCGCGCTGCCGTGCAAACCTTTGGAACAAACCGATAAGCTCAAGGACTGACCCACCTTCTGTTCTACATATTTATGAAGTGCCCGGCCTGCCTTTTTGGAAAATAATTACGGCTTGAACTCTCCATCTCGGCTCGGCACAAGCCATTAGTTCTCTGAATGGTGAGAGTCCCCCATTTGGAAAGGGAGAGGACTGCAATACCAACAACTTGGGACAGGAGCACGGTCAGCCCGCTGCACCTTAGGATGGTTGGACGCATACTTGTTGTCTCTTTGCAATCGCCTCGCTGAACGACTGCTGGCGCCATGAGTAGCGAGGAGCAGGAGCATCTGGACCCGGGGGATGATGTTTAAAGAGAAACAGCTCCCTTCGCAGAGGTGGTGGAGCCTTGACGGGCTGCAATGGCACGCGTGCCACTGGGCGCTGCTGCTGCTGCTTGTTGCCTGTGGCGGCAGGATGACCAACCAACATCTGAGCCACGTTTCTCCCAGGCAACCGGAATGTGACGCTGCATGTGTTGACGCGAGAGGGGCCGTCGGTGCCAAACGGTTCGCTCCCTGGCCATGCTTCACTGTTCTGCCACAGATTTCTACTATACACAATATTCGGGCTCATCAGGTGTCTTAGCAAAGAAACTGGCCACACACCGCCGACCTATCAGGATTTTACCGCCAACGCTCCGCACTGAGTGATACTGCCGCGCTGCCTCGCTGAGCCCTGTGCGCTACTTTCTTGGACCTGCGAAGCGGGTTTTTTACCCTGGCCGCTTGGCTCCCGACCCTTACACTGCTATGCTATCCTGCTCACTAACGGCACCACACGACCCACTTGCTGGCTGCACTGCTGCCTGACGCGCAAGATGACGCCCTCTCCTCGGACGATGATGAAGGCCCTTGCCTCACCCGGCTCCCAAGTGCGGTCGGCGTACATCATTCAATCTATTTGTGTTCATCGTCACTGCTGTCCTCATTCACCGGTCTTGGTATGTCGAGGCTGACCTCTCACTAACATGACCTCCCATGCCAATCCTCACAATCTATAACTTTGCCGAATACTCGCACAAGAATGCAGGGGATATTGCGCCCCATTTACTTCGCTGCCAAGTAGCTGCTGATTGCCTCCTCCAAATGTTCATCCTTACTATATAGTGGCGCTGAGCCCAGACCACTAGGTAGATCTTGGGCTGAGGGATACCTGGATCGGACAGAGGCTGGTGAGGACAGGTGAGGGCCGATGAACCCACTCCTGGGACATGCAAACTTAAGGGTTGTGTTCTTGAGGTTCCCACCGACTCTTGGCTGGGGTTGTCAGATGTCATCTGGGAGGGAAGAGGCATGAGGATGACCTAGTCAACCAATCAAGAACCCTTGGGTTGCTGAACAAAACATGGCCGCTAGATGAGCAGCGGCAGTTGTGCCTCACCGACGTGACCCCTGCTGCGGCGTTCCCTTGCTGTGCTGCGACTGCCTGTTCCAGGAATGTTTGTGTCCACTGCACTCGCAGGTGCAGAGCCTGCCACCTCTCTGTCTGAGCATACTGTTTTGTTCTAAAATGTACAGACACTGTTTGATGATGATATCTGTATATGATAAATTATACATCCTGTTTTTGACTCCAAATGAAACCCAGTATACAAGCTTGGGTATAACCTTGGATATTAAATTGCGCCTCCACAAATGCAGGAAAAATTTACCTGGTATCGTGTCGTTTTTTTTAAAAAAACTGTGTTGTTTTACTAAATGTAAAAAGCACAAAAGGTTAATTAACCTTCGGACATGATATTTAGGCTACAGGAAATATGTATATATTTTGGGCGGTTGAAAAATGACGGCTTTTATTTTTGTCAGCACACCAGCAAAAACAACGCTTAATTAACCCACTGGTTGTAAATTGCCCAAGAACTGAGCCGAAACAAACTTGTAGAATTGTAGCGTTTACATCAGCGTGCTTTCTACGCCACACAACAAGAGACTACAGTTGTATTAAACCTTTGCTTGTGAATTAGGCTATAGGAAAAAAAATGTATATATTTGGCATTGAAAAAGACGGTTTCTTGGGGCAGCCACAGCAAAAACATCGCTTTATTATACCCTGGATGTAAATTGCGCAAGATTGGGAGACGCAGAAACTGTTGCCTTTGTTAGCGTGTACACATTCGGTGTTTTTACGCACACAACAAGAGATACAGTTGTAATTAAACCTTTGCCTTGTGAACTTATGGCTAAGGAAAAATGTTATATATTTTGGCGTTGAAAAAGACGGGTTTATTAGGGTCAGCACAGGGGCTTGCTATGGGTCTTAAAACATCCGGGGCTCGGGCACTTTGTGTTTTTCTGGGTCAGGGCTGGGTTCACACGACATTTTTTCACGCCTCATTGTGTAACCTGTGGATTGTTTTTTTTACAGGAAAACCTTGTGTTCTGTCCACTAAATTTCTGGCACATCCCACACAGATCCCGTCCATTCCTTCAGCAGTACATGTACAGTTAATAATCACATTGACAAATTATAAAAAAAAAAACCCTTGTCGAACTTCTCACCTTCATATGAAAATACCCCTAAACAGTCACCAAAACTTACACCGATACATGGAGCAAATTTACCTGACAAGTGATTGATACTAAAACCTCCTACAAAACCAAAAGACAAAACTATTACTAATAAGGATCAAATAATCTGCCAGACCCTACATGTGACTATCAGCTGTAACAGCTCTGAAGAATATGACCACTGCCATATATTGCCACTCACCATCATAGTGGTACGTTACTAGTTGTATGTAGACGCTCTGCTAGACATATAAGTGATTACACTTGCAGTTACATTTAGTGACTCCACAGGAGACGTCTTTTCTGATTTAGCGTTCGTTCACCTTCCCTTCTCTTCTCTATCCGGTTCACACCTTCATGTTCAGGGACGAGTATTGGCCGGGAGGGCCAATACTCGTCCCTGAGGATTTGGACACAAATATCTTAGAATCCTCACATTTCAGCAAACTCCTGTAATTATTGGTATATAGCAGTCCCACTCGTTAGGTCTTTAGGGGCACTGAAGCAGTATATGGGGCCACAGGCAGTATATAGGTGCCACAGGCGTTATATTAGGGGCACAGGCAGTATATAGGGGGGCACAGGCGTATATGGGGTTCACTGAGAGTTATGCGGCCACAGGCAGTATAATGAGGGGCACTGTCGGCATTATATAGGGGCACCTAAGAAAGTATATATAGGGGCCAACTGAAGGAGAATATAGGGGCAACTGAGGCTGATATGGGGCCACAGGCAGGGATATGGGGGCCACAGGCAGGGATATGGGGGTCCACAGGAGGGATTATGGGGGTCACAGGCAGTATATTATTTTTTTTAAAACATATATTAGGGGCACAGGTCAGGCATTATAGGGCCAAAGGCAGGGTTATGGGGCCACAGGCAGGGATATGGGGGCCACAGGCAGGGATATGAGGGCCAGGCAGTATATGGGGGGGCACAGGCGAGCATATGGGGCGGCCACAGGCAGGCAATTATAGGGCTCAGGCAGAGGATATGGGGCCACAGGACAGTATTATGGGGGCACAGGCAGTAATCTATGGGGCCACAGGCAGGGATAAAATAAATTTTGGGGGGCCACAGGCAGTAAATATGGGGCCACAGGCAGGGATATGGGGGCAACAGGCAGCATTATAGTGGGAAGGGGAACAGGCAAGTATATGGGGCCAAAGGCAGGGATATGGTGGTCACAGGCAGGGATATGGAGGTCACAGGCAGTATATAGAGGGGCACAGGCAGTATATGGGGGCCACAGGCAGTAAATCATGGGGCCACAGTCAGGGTATGGGGGGCCAAGGCAGGAATTTATGTTTCCCCCCCCTTTTTTTTCCCCCCCTTTTAATTTTGCCCCAGTGCAGGCATTTATATGGGCACAGGCAGTATATGTGGGCCACAGGCAGGGATATGGGGGCCACAGGCAGTTAATATGGGGGCCACAGGCAGGGATATGTGGCTACGGCAGGGCTTATCAGGGGCACACGGCCGTATATGGGGGGCCACAGGCAGGGATATGGGTGCCAAGCAGGCATTATTGGGGCACAGGCAGAATATAGGGCACACAGGCAGTATGATGGGGGACTGAGGCAGGTATAACGCTTTAAAAATAACAACATTCATTCTCTCCCTTAACTCCCCTGGCGTAGCGCGCTATGTCCTCTTCAGCCCGCGCTCCTCCGGAGCTCCTCGGGCGCACGGCCTAAGACGACGCTGTGCGCCCGAGGAGAGGCAGCGCGCGATGTCATCATCATCTTCGCCGACAACTTGACGGCTGAGTGCGCAACGGGGCGCGGCGGGTCCTCAGCGAAAGTGGTGTGAGGGACCGGCGAACCCCCGCAGTGACGGGACCCAGAGCCGGTCCGACACTGTTCTGCGGAAAGAGGGAGCGCTCGCTCTCTGCTCCGCAGCATGCCAGCAGCTGCATGTGCGTCAGCGGAAGCACATGACAGAGGAAGGGGAACAGTCGTGCCCAAGCCCACGGCAGCGGCCTGGAGCCCAGGAGACTCGGGGAACAGAGAGTTTTCATTTCGGGCCAGAGCCGCCGAATTAAAACAGCCCTAATCGACGCCCCTGGTCAGCAAACCAGCAAAACAACGCTTAATTAACCCCTGGATGTATATTGTGCCAAAGATTGAGCCGCACAAAATAGTAGGCCTTTGTAGCGTGTTACAATTGGTGTTTTCCTACTCGCCACACAACAAAGAGATACAGTTGTAATTCACCTTTACTTGTGAATTAGGCTACAGGAATAATGTATATATTTTTGGCCGTTGGTAAAAGACGGTTATATTTTGTCAGCACACCAGCAAAACAACGCTTAATTAACCCCTGGATGTAAATTGCGCCAAAGAATTGAGACCGCCACAAATAGTAGCTTGTGTAGCGTGTACAATTGCGTGTTTTCTACGCCACACAACAATAGGATACAGTTGTAATTAACCTATGGCTTGGTGAATTAGGCTACAGTGAAAAATTTAATATTAATTTTGGCGTTGAAAGATAGCTTTATTTATGTAAGGCACACCAGCAAAACAACGCTTAATTAACCCCCTGGATGTAAATTGCACGCCAATGAATTGAGACCGCACAAACTAGTAGCTTTGTTGCGTGTTACAATTGCGTGTTTTCTACGCCACACAACAAGGGGATACAGTTGTAATTAACTTTGCTTAGTGAATTAGGCTAAAGGAAAAATGTATATATTTTGGCGTTGGAAAAGAACGGTTTATTTTGTCAGCACACCAGCAAAACAACGCTTAATTAACCCTGGATGTAAATTGCGCAATATAATTGAGCATCCAAAAATAAACTGGTATTTGTATTGTAAAAACGCTTAATCTTAAAATGAATACAACAGAAACTTGCATAGATCACACTTGGATATGAATGTTATGCAGCTGCATTTCTCAGGGAAGCACACTGGGATTTCAGATACCAATACCCAAAAAAATTAGAAATAAGATCATTAAGGAAACAGTCTCTGAGGACAAGGGCTGAGACACCCCCACAGAAATCGCTATATAAAAATCAAATTCTTCAGTAAGAGCTATCAGCTGCCGCAGCACCTTCCCTGTCGTTACAGTGAGTGCGGTATTGAGCTCCCAGCGATCGAGCCCGGACTTATATAGTGCGGTGGTACATCACAGAATCCCGCCGGTCTCTGATTGGATTCACCTATGCACATGTCATTAGCAGGCAATGCCCTTCTTCCTCCATGACTGCTTTGCCCCATGTAGCTTTATGTGCTCGCAGCCATCTTATCAATCAAAAGCACAGTTCGTTCACCCGAAGTACCCCAAAGTTCGACGTCGTTCCGAACCGAAGTTTTCCTGAAATTCCAAACGAATTCCACTTCGTTAGAATCAATTCGCCCATCTCTAATTATGACTAATATCCAGAGTATTCACCATGTGCATTGACAGCAAATAGACAGGCTGGAAGTGACTCAGTAAGGTCCTGGTAGGTTGTCTCACATATGCTGAGTAATAGTGACTGCAGTGCACTCCTCAGCTGCTGAAGGGTGCGTGAAAGTGGGTCAAATAAGTGTGCTTAGATGTAAGAGGAACTGCTATTGAGATGGGAATGCCCCACTATCAGTTAAATTATCAGAGACTGAGCTTGCTGTGTAGCATTCTTATTGAAAAAAACATGAATGCATGGCCTCCTCTCTGTTCTGAGCTGCTATGACACAAGTGAGGAAGAAGGGCATGGGGGCCCATAGATGGGATCTGTGTCTATCAGACATTTAAGGCATATATAGCGTCTCCCCGAAAATTAGTCATCCCCTGAAAATAAGACCTAATAGAGTTTTTGTTGATTTGCTAAATATCAGGCCTCCCCTGAAAGTAAGACCTAGCAAAGTTTGAAAGCATGCCCGTCGAACAGAACACCAGAGCATGCAGCTGGGATTCTTTTAGCCCACTGCTGTTGTCCCCTACCTTCACCTTCCATTGCAGAGCAGCTGCATGCAGGACATGAAGACCATCACCTGCCTCCAGCCCTGATGTTCTTTTCCACGGCCATCAGTTGTAAATGTGCAGGCAAGGCATCAAGAGGCCCTTCGCCTGCCGCTATCCCCGTTATTCTTTACCACCAGATGAAAAACTGCACACAGTCTGCCGTTATCCCATCGCCTGCCACCATACTGTACGCTGTCTCTGCTGTGCTGTATGAGTCTGCAGTGATGAGTTCCCCCTGGTGGCTGGAAGCTGCAATACTGTCCGTGCTGTACAAGTGGTCTAGAAATTGCTGTGGGAGATCACTACAGTCTCCAGACAGTGTGTGGAAGCCAAGTACCGTACTTTACAGCCCTTATTTTTTGTGGCCCTGTCTGTGAGTCAGGTAACCAGTGTGTCACTTTGATTCTTTAGGGTATGTTCACATGGTGTTTTGGATCCAAAAATCACATCCAAAAATGCTGCCTACCATACCGTAGATTGTTGTACATGGAAATAATGGTAGTAACAAGAAATTCTTGATAGGATTCAGTTTGTCTGGTTATGCTGTTTTGTGATGACAACTACTGTACAGTATATAATAAGTGTTCATTTTTTTTTTCAACAATAAGTGTGAATTCTTCATTGAAAAAATAAGACATCCCCTGAAAATTAGACCTAGCGCATCTTTAGTAGCAAAAATTAATATAAGACACTGTCTTATTTTCAGGGAAACAGGGAAGCATTGAAATGCTAAAATTCTCTGAAATAGAAATACCACCTTATCTCTACAATGCAAAACAACAACATAACAAATAACCTTAATTTTTATTACGCTTGTTGATGGAAAAAAATGTGAGCTAGTTAACCCTTGCCTTACAATTGACCTACTCAGGTATTAAAATGAGTGTTGTTTAGACAGACTGTTATTACAGTTTGTATATTCTGAAGTAAAAATGGGTCTTTAGCAAATGCTGGAACTATAACTAGTAACTGTAACTAGAGCAATGGAAAGTTCTCACAATCATGTGCCTCTTCAAAGACTAATTAAAGATCCTCTTAAGACTTTTTCAAAACTGCTGGGGAAAGATGGTGACCTTGTTAGTTACAAAAGCAGCAGTATCACAAGGAAGCCATCGAAAGAGGCAAAGCATTTCTGACTCAAATATAAAACAGAGCAGAACATTGTGAACAGAATTAGTTCACAACAACCAAAAAGGTTCAAAAAAGAGAGAGATTAAAGCCCATTGCGGAGTCCACCGTGTTCCTTGTCAGGCAGAATATTCCACTGAGAGGGCACTGATACACTAGAGTGTAAAATATTGTTTCTCTAAAAGAGCCATTGGTTAATGAAGACAATTTTAATTAAAGTTATTGTTTTTTAGAGTTATCAGTGGGGGATAATATTCTTACAAACCATAAATAAATATTTTATAGGATATGAGGCTAGAAATTTTTTTGAAACATTTTGCGTTTCAGTTTAGTCTAGAAGAACAGGTACTGTAGTCTGATTAAAACTACTAAAAAAGGGACAGGATTTCCAGGGCTGGGAAATAGAGAGGACACATAGGACACGTGACGCGGGGCTTCTATCACTTTGAGCATGTAGTAGCCACCATCACGCTTTCTTCCGAGACTATTTTTTTCATCCTGCCCTGTTAGGGTATGTTCACGTATTGTTCACGCCGCAATATGTCTGGTGTTTTAGAAGTACGCACTGCCACTTGCAGTTACTATCTATAAAGGTACTGTAAAAATTGCAATCCCCAACATCTCAGAAAACTCTGTTGGTTGTTTGGGTATCTTAACTAGCAAAAAAAGGTGAAGAAGTGGCCACATATTTTTAGACTTTAAGGCATGAATGGAGCTGTGCCAGTATTCTGGTATTCTCTTAGCCCAAAAACTGATGCAGCCCAGTTCTCTAGATTTACACACAAAAGTAGGCACATTTTGCTGCGCCCACGGCACTTTGTAATGTGCCAGAAATCTGAGGGCGTTCTGAAGGCGTGTTGTACCACAGCCATACTATTCTACACATTTATGATTGTAGGACGGCAAAATTGGGAGCATTACTGCTGGAACAGGTAAACCAAGTTAAAAGTGGTCTACCTGAGCCTGAGTTGGAGCTAGAAAGAGCTTAATCTTTACCCGCAGTAGAACAGGTTAATAAATTCAGGTGCATTCTACGCTAGTAATGCGTGCAAAAAAATTGTCATCTGGGCGCCAAAATACATAAATGCAAGAGCCACAAGCAAGTTCCCATTTTGTTACCTCCTTAACCATCATAGACCTCATTGGAAGGGCCATACACATGTGTGAGCAAGTCTCCTATATTTGGCTGTGAAAGAGGTTTAGTGGGATAGGGGTTCCCTACCATTTTTGTTAATGAACTTTCATAAACCTTAATTCAGCCTTGAGTGCCATCCATATCAAGGATACCAGTAGTGGTTTAAAGGTATACTGTGACCTTGCAACAGCATGCTAACCATCTTTATACTACTGTTCATATGGAAGCCACAATTTTTCTTCCAACTTATCCAGTGGCATATGATAGGTGAGTGGATGGAGCATGTGTCCCAGGTGTTGGTTGCCAGATGCCAGAGGGGATAGCATCAAAGCCACCTTCCCATGGCCATGGTAATTTGAAACAGGGCTACTGCAGCACACAGAATTTTGTCTGTGGATAAAAGAAAACCCTCTACATGGAAATCACAAAGTAAGTATCTAAGATATCAATGAGCTCCTTGAAATAAGCTCCTTGTCAGTTCTGTTGAGTAACTGATAGGTTACATTTGTTATATTATCACAATTAACTTTTGACAGAAATATCTATTAAAAGAGAACAGCTTGATTATTATGTGTCTTATGATGTAGTTAAATGCCATATATTAATATTCTAAGACAGTGCCAGTATTACTTTAGCTTGTGTTAAGTAGGTTATTGAATCAAATGAGACACAAGTCAACAAATGAAGACAAATGAGAATTACTAACTTTGGAAGGCTTGTCATGTCTTGGCTGTGTGTTCTCAAGAGCTCGAGCATTCTGAGCCAAGAACATGATGAATTCATGTCTTGTTTTATCGGTCTGGGTAATTAAGTAATTAGATAATTGCCTTGCTGTTTACATTGGTAGGTTACATGTACTACATACAGTAGTATTTCAAATAAGCAAATATTAGAGTTCATCCCATATCTATAAATGTTTAGAAAGCATACATGTTTCTTAAAGATCCATTATTGATATAATCTACTTGCCAACTTTATCAATATTTATAATTATAGATCCATTGATAATTATGATAAGATCCTAGAGAAAGCAAATACATTTATTAAAGGAATCAGCCTAATAAATTACTGATTTCAGTTTAGACATCGTGTACACAGCCCTTTCACAAACCCACATTGAACAAATACTGTACACAGTATGCTGGCTATAGCCTGTTATGGAATAATGCTCTATGTTCATGTGCCTTTGGTTTTAAAGGTCATGATGCACATGGCCGAATTATACATTCATGTTGTAAAATCTGAAAGACAGCATCAGAATAATGCTGTGGACTAGAGATGGGCGAATCGATTCTAACGAAGTGGAATTCGTTTAGAATTTCAGGAAAACTTCGGTTCGGAACGAAGTCGAGACTTTGGGGTACTTCGGTGAACGAAGTGTGCATTTGATTGAAAAATGGCTGCGAGCACATGGGCGCCTACACTGGGGCAAGACACTCTGGGAGGACAGAAGGGCATAAGCCTCCATAAAAAAAAAAGAGAAAAAACAATAAAAAAAAAAAAGAAAAAAAAAATAAAGAAAAGACATTGTGCAGAGATGACCAATCAGAGACCGGCGTGGATTCTGTGATGTCCACCCGCCTATATAAGACGAGCGCAGCCGCTGGGAGCTCACACTCATCACATTGGTACTGACAGTGGAAGGTGCTGCTGCGGGTGATAGCGCTTCGATAGAACTGATTTTTACACAGCGAAATTTGTGGGGTGTCTCTGCTTGACTCAGAACTGTTTTCACTGAATGTTCTTTTCTGATTTTCATTGGGTAGTGGATCTGAATCCATGTGCGTCCACTGCAGCTGCAATATACATTCAATATCCAAGTGGGATCTAAGCCAGTTCCTGTTGTATTCAATTAAAGAACAGCGTTTTACCAATACAAAAACCACTTCATTTTTGGCTTGCTCATTTCTATAGCGCAATTTACATCCAGGGGTTTAATTAAGCGTTGTTTTGCTGGTGTGCTGACAAAAATAAACCTCTTTTCAACACACAAATATATATATTTTTTTGGTAGCTAATTCACAAGCAAAGGTTAATACAATTTTATCTCTTGTTGTGTGGCGTAGAAAATAACGCCATCGTAACACCTACAAAGCTACTAGTTTTGTGGTGGCTCAATTCTATTGCGCAATTTACATCCAGGGGTTATTAAGCGTTGGTTTTGTGCTTGTGGACAAAATAAACCGTCTTTTCAACGCCAAATATATACTTAGTTTTTTTTTGTAGCCTAATTCACATGCAAAGGTTAATTACAATTTTATCTCTTGTTGTGTGGCGTAGAAAATACGCCATTGTTACACCTACAAAAGCTACTAGTTTGGTGGTGGCACAATTCTATTGCGCAATTTACATCCAGGGTATAATTAAAAGCCGTTGTTTTTGCAGGTGTGCTGACAAAATAAACCGTCATTTTCAACGCCAAATATAATATTTTTTTTTTGGTAGCCTTATTCACATGCAATGGTTAATTTACAATTTGATACTCTTGTTGTGTGGCGTAGAAAATACGCCATTGTAACACCTTAACAAAGCAACTAGTTTGTGGTGGCTCATTCTATTGCGCAATTTACATCCAGGGGTTAATTTAGCCGTTGTTTTGCTGCAGTGCTGACAAAATTAATCCTTCTTTTCAACGCCAAATATATAATTTTTTTGGTACCCTAATTCACAGCAAAGGGTTAATTTACAATTTTATCTCTTGTTGTGTGGCGAAGAAAATACGCCATTGTACACGCTACGAAAGCTACAAGTTTGTGGTGGCTCAATACAAATGCGCAATTTACATCCAGGGTTAATTAAGCGTTGTTTGCTGGTGTGCTGACAAAAATAAACCGTCCTTTTTTCAACGCCAATATATATATTTTTTTTGTAGCCTAATTCAAGCAAAGGATAATTACAATTTTATCTCTTGTTGTGTGGCGTAGAAAATACGCCATTGTAACACGCTACAAAGCTACTAGTTTGTGTGGCTCAATTCTATTGCGGCAATTTACATGTCCAGGGGTAATTTAAGCGTTGTTTTGCTGCTGTGCTGACAAAAATAAACCGTCTTTTTCAACGCCAAATATATATATTTTTTTTTGGTAGCCTAATTCACAAGCAAAGGTTAATTACAATTTTATCTCTTGTTGTGTGGCGTAGAAAATACGCCATTTTAACACGCTACAAAGCTACTAGTTGGTGGTGGCTCAATTCTATTGCGCAATTTAACATCCAGGGTTAATAAGCGTTGATTTGCTGCTGTTCTGACAAAAATAAACCGTCTTTATCACGCCAAATATATATTTTTTTTTTTGTAGCCTAATCACAAGCAAAGGTTTAATTACAATTTTATCTCTTGTTGTGTGGAGAAGAAAATACGCCTTTGTAACACGCTACACAAGCTATAGTTTGTGGTGAGCTCAATTCAATTGCGCATTTTCATCCAGGGGTTAATTAAGCTTGTTTTGCTGCTGTGCTGACAAAATAAACCGTCTTTTTCAACGCCAAATATAATAGTTTTTTTTTGGTAGCCTAATATCCAACAAGCAAAGGTTAATTACATTTATCTCTTTTTGTGTGGCGTAGAAAATCCGCCATTGTAACACGCTACAAAGCTACTAGGTGGTGGTGGCTCAATCTATTGCGCATTTACATCCAGGGTTAATTAAAGCGTTGTTTTGGCTGCTGTGCTGACAAAAAAAACCGTCTTTTTCAACGCCAAAATATAAACTATTTTTTTGGTAGCCTTATACTCACAAGCAAAGTTAATTACAATTTATCTCTTGTTGTGTGGCGTAAGAAAATACGCCATTGTAACACGCTACACAAGCTACTAGTTTGTGTGGCTCAATTCTATTGGCGCAATTTACACCCGGGGTAATTAAGCGTTTTGTTTTTGCAGCTGTGCTGACAAAAATAAACCGTCTTTTTCAACACCTAAAGAGATACATTTTTATTGTAGCATAATTCACAAGCGAAGGTTAATTAAGCCTGTTTCTGCTTTTACATTTAGTAAAACACACAGTGATTGTAAACGACACATACAAGTAAATTATTCCTGGCCATTGTGGAGCGTCAATTTATATCCAAGGGTTACGCCAAGCTTGTTACTGGGTTCATTTGGAGTCAAAACCAGGGTGTATATTTAACATATACAGATAGCTTCATCAAACAGTGTCTGTACTTTATTTTTAGAACAAACAGTATGTCAGACAGAGAGGTGCAGGCTCTGCAACTGCGAGTGGCATGCACACACAATTCCTGAAACTGCCCATGTCGCAGGCACAGCAAGGGGACGGGCAGCAGGGGTCACTCTGTGAGGCCACAACTCGCCCTGTCATCTAGCGCCGTGTGTTGTTCAGCAACCCAAGGGTTCTTGATTGGTTACTAGGTCATCCTCTCCTCCCAATGACATCTGAACAACCCCAGCCAAGAGTCGGTGGGAACCTCAGACACAACACGTTTAGTTGGCATGGCCGGAGCGGGTCAGCGCCCTCACCTGCCTCAGACCCGCCTCTGTCCCGTCCTGTTCCCTTCAGCCAGGGATCTACTATGTGGTCTGGCTCAGCCCACAATATAGCGAGGCGATGAACAATTGAGGAGGGCAGTCCAGCAGGCAACTTGGCAGCGAAGAAAGGGGCCAATATCCCCGCTTCTTGCAGTAGGCGGCAAAGTATAGATGTGGAGAGTGGCATGGGAGGTCATGTGGTGAGAGGTCAGCCGCAGCTTACCAAGACCGGTGATGGGGACCGTAGGGACGATGAAACACAAATAGATAGATGATGAACGACGCACTTGGGAGCCGGGTGAAGCAAGGCTTCCATCATCGTCAGGAGAAAGAGGGCGACATCTTGCGCGTCAGGCAGCGGCGCAGCCAGCAAGTGTTGTGTGCCGTGAGCAGCGGGTAGCAGCAGATATGTCGTGGAGCCAAGCGGCCACTGGTAAAAACCCCTTCGCAGGTCCAAGACAGTAGCGGCACAGGGGCTTCAGCGAGGCAGCGGCGGCAGTAGTCTACTCAGTGCGGAGCTTGGCGGTAAAATCAGCTACTCGCGGTGTGGCAGTTCCCTTTGCTAAGACACCGGAGGGAGCCGAATATGGTATATGGTACGAAATCTTTGGGCAGAAAGTGAGCTTGGCCAGGGAGCTAACGTTGGGCCACAACGGCCCGCGTCAACACATGCAGCGACACCCCCCCATCCGGTGGCCGTGGGAGAAACGTGGCTCAGATGTGGTGTCCCATCCTGCCTGCTGCAGCAGCAGCAGCGGCCAGTGGCACGCAAGCCATGACAGCCATCAAGGCTCCACCACCTCTGCAGAAGCAGCTGTTTTCTGCTTTGACATCCTCCCCGGTCCAATGCCTCCTGCTCCTCGCTACTCATGCGCCAGCAGTCTTCCAGACAGCGGCCTATTGTAAAGAGAACAACCAGGTATGCTTCCACCTCAAAGGGCAGCAGCTGACCGTGCTCCTGTCCAAGTTGTTGGTACTCGCAGTCCCTCCCTTTCCAAATGGTGGACTCTGCACCATTCAGAGAACTCAATGGCTTGTGCCGAGCCGAGATGAGAGTTCCAAGCCGTAATTTTCTTTTCCAAAAAGGCAGTACACACTTTCATAAATAAGTAGAACAGAAAGTGGTCATCCTTGAGCTTATCGTTTGTTCCAAGTACACGGCAGCGCTGACGTCTGGAGGCTGTAACTACGGTCAGGTCCAGTACATGTCCTTTTACGGCCCACTGGGTGAATGTGCTTCCTGCCCAGGCAACCAACGAACTTGGACAGGAGACGCCGCTTTCTCCTCCACGTTGTCAACTGACAGCTCCTGCGCCAATGTCCGCCTCCTCCTCCTCCACCACACCACCCATCTAGCCTCCACAAGTTACTGCTCCATCATACCACATGTGTAGGGCCCAGCGGTGTCCACGCATCTACCCACCTAGCTTGGCTCGGCGAACGAAGTCACACAGGGGAGGAGACTGCTCCGCTCATGCAGCAAGAAATCGATGTTGGCTTTCTCCGCCCAACTGCACAATCGGAACCATGGTGACGACAATGGGAGGAAACATGGAGTCCGCGCTGCACCGAGGAGGGATGGTCATGCGCCCTGCATGCGCACTGTTTCAAGCTGGTAGTATAAAAAGGTCCTGAATGTTCTTCCACCGATCTCAGAACATTCTGAAAATGGCCAGGAAACTGTGCATGCACTTTATCCATTCGAACAAAGCCAGGGAACACCCTCCTCGAGTTGCACGGCAGAACTGGCCTCCCCCAACAGGCTCTAATATGCGATGTTTCCACCCCTGGAATTCCAGCCTGCACATGTTGGACACGACTGTATGAACAAGAGAAAGGCCATTAACGATTTTTTGATGATCCAGGCAGACTGAAGTACTCCCCTGTGTAACTTTGAAGTCAGCCAGTGGCAGCTCAGCGTGACCCCTGCCGTTGTTGAGGCCATTCGAGGAGGCGACGTTATTTGTCAGTCGCCAGGACTACGGGATGAATAACGTCATTCCACTGCTTCATGTCCTGGAACAGATGCTGAAAAATCTGTCTGGGGCCATGGGACTGAGATGTGGCGACTACATCTCGTGGCCACATGAGTCCGGTGGGGACTGAACATGGAGGAGGGAGGAGAGGGGAGGAGGGCATTGGAGCAGAACATTGTCTGGTGAAATGAGATGGAATTCTACCAGGTGACAAGAGGAGAGCAGGAGCAGCTGGATGAGGTGGATGGGAGATGAGGAAGACGAGCAGAAGACTCCCAAGCACCGTGGCAGTAACAGTGGAAATGGAGGCAGGGAGCCCCTCAGGAGTCACTGTGCAGAGTCCCGCAGCATGCTTATTTTCCTGGCTAGTGACACGCCGAAGAGTCAGCATCCGGCAGAGGGATGACTTCTGGCCTCCACCCTATGGACCCTCGCTACCGGGTCCCAAAATGGGAGCCTTGTTCCCAGCAATTGAGAGGGAAGTACAAACTCCAAATACTATATGGGGGGTGGGGAGAACCTCCGTAATCAGTTTGGCCGCTGCCTATGATGCGGTCATCGTCCCTCCTCTGACATGGTCCCTGACCGGTGGGTCCTCAGCGCTCACGTAGTACGGGCGCGGCTGCTGGGGGAAGGTGGGGGGTAGGAGCAGTACCACTCCATCCAGCAGTAACCTAGTCTGGAGTCACAAATGAGGCACTTCCTTCACCCCGCCTAATTGAGGAGGGCAGTCACCATCAGCCGCAGCAAGCAGCCAGACATGGAGCATTCCCTGAACAACAGGTTGTGGCCTACTTGGACAGCACTCTCCAACCCATTAGAAGATCCGCTGGACAACTGGGCAGCCAAACTGGATGTTGTGGCCGCAACATGCCAGAGTTTGCAGTGGAGAAGCTGTCCGCCCGGCCAGTAATGTGGCATCTAGAGCGGGTGTTCAGTGGCGGCGGGGGGCCATCGTTACCCCAAGGAGAACCCCTTGTCCACGGAAATGTTGAACGACTGACCTTGTCAAGATGAATCAGGCGTGGATCGGCCCAGGAATTTCCACACACCAATGCCTTAGGCGTCAGTCTGGGTTCAAAACTACCTGCCACAGCCACTATTCCAGATGCCGCCACCCCCGATGCCACACATCGCTGAATAGTTTCTCCATCTGCCTACCACCCGTCTTTACCAGGACTGGTATTGCCAACCCCACCTCAACACTCTGTCATTGTGCCACTCTATGTGCCTCTGCTGCTGCTGCTGTTCTGTAGACGGTGACATCCACACGTGTCATTGGCCACTCCTGCGGCCTGGTACTGTTTTGCCACCTCCAAGAATGTCATTGTGCCAACTCTCTGACCTCAATGCTGTTGCTCCTGTCACACCTCCACTCTCAGTCATTGTGCACTGCCTGACTCATGCTGCCTGCCGCCGTGACCTCCCGCTCTCAGTCATTGAGCCGCTCTGTGGGCCTAATACTATTTTGCACCTGCCAGAATGTCATTGTGCCACTCTCTGACCTCATGCTGTTGCTCCTGTCATCACCTCCACTCTCTGTCATTGTGCCACTGCCTGAACCTCGATGCTGCTGCGACCGTGACCTCCGCCTCAGTCCATTGTGCCGCTCTGTGGACCTAATATATTTTGCCACCTGCAATGTCATTGTGCCACTCTCTGACCACATGCTTTGCTCCTGTCATCACCTCACTCTCTGTCATTGTCCACTGCCAGACCTCAGCTGCTGCCGCCGAGACCTCCGCTCTCAGTCATTGTGCCGCTCTGTGGCCAAATACTATTTTGCCCACCTGCAGAATGCATTGTGCCACTCTCAACCTCATGCAGCTGCTGTGACTCCTGTCGTGCCCTCCACACTGTGTCATGTGCCACTGTCTGACCTCATGCTGCTGCCGTGGCTGCTGCCGTGCCCTCCACACTGTGGCCTACTCCGGTTTTTGCCACCTCCAGAATATGTCATTGTGCCACAGTCGACCTATGCTGCTGATGTGGCAGCTGCCGTGCCCCTCCACACAGTGTCATTGTGCAACTGTCTGACCTTATGCTGCTGCTGTTGCTCCCTGCGTGCCCTCCACACTGTGTCATTGTACCACTCATTGGACTACTCCTTTTTTGCAGCTTCCAAATTTGTCATTGTGCCCAGCCTGACCTCATGCTGTCTGCCACCTTGACCTCCACAGCTGTGTCATTGTGTCCACTCTGCGGCCTGGTACTGTTTTGCCACTTCCAGAATTTCATTGTGCCACTGTCTGACCTCATGCTGCTGTGGCTGCCGCCGACACCTCCACACTCTGTCACTAATGTTGCCACCTGAGCTCCAGTTGTTTTTTTTCCAGCTTTTGCTGCCATGACTTTATCAGCTACGTTCCTGCATCAGTTTTTTGGTCAGTTTTTGCCCCCATAAGTGCCCAGGCCATTTTATTGTGAAGCGATTCTAAGAGCGGCGGCAGTCATGTGCTGTCATAACTAAAACACAACATTGTATTAAGACCAAACCAAGCTCCCTCTGCATATTTAGCCATGGCACAACGTTCTACAGCACCCTGCAGGCTCTGGGCAGCCTGGAAATAGACTGTTTTTTAACGTGATTCCGTGCCGAAGTAATTCGGACCGAAACGAATTTTGTCGGAAAATTCGGCGAAGTGACCGAACCGAATTTTTGAGAAATTCGGCCATCTCTACTGTGGACCCATAGAGTACTTCATCTACCTCTAATTATGTATAGAGACTCGCAGACTTGCAGACTTAGGGAGCTTTCACACAGCGCAGTTTTGGTGCAGTTTTAACTGTGCTCCAATTTAACTTCCTTTATTACCAGCAAGCTTTTTTCAGTTGTCTAAATTGTTCAGAAAGGTGTTTCAAGTAAGTAATCAATACTGAGTTGAAGTCCTTGTGGACTACAAGCACACTAATCGATATTCACATTCCAACAGTTTAGCTAAGTGAAAGAAGCTTGCTGTAATAAAGGCAGTTTAATTGGAGTCGCAGTTAAAACTGCACCTAAACTGCGCTGTGTGAAAGCACCCCTAGGCTGGCCAAGCAGGTGAGATCCCCAGTGAGCCACCGGACATGGTGGTATTCTAGGTATTTTATGTCCTTGGGCAATGCAGGCTAAGGGATGCTTTTAACCCCTTAAGGACCAGGCGTTTTTTTTTTTTTTTGGTGACACGTTCGTTTTTCCCTCCTCGCCTTCTGAAAGCCATATCTTCTTATTTTTCACCTACATTAGACACATAGGGCTTTTATTTTGCCGGGACAAGATGTTCTTTCTAATGGTGGTTAATTCACTATACTATAAAAAATTACTGAGAAACCGCAAAAAATTCCAAGTGGGACAAAATTGTGAAAAAAAAAATTGTTTTTGCCATTTTTTTACGGGGGTTTTGCTTTTACGGCGTTCAATCGTCGGTAAATTAATGTGTTATCCGTATTCTACAAGTTTTTAAACGCATCCGGCAATACCAAACATGTGGGGGTTTCACGTTATGTTTTGGTATCGTAAAAAAATTCCAAACATTTTCTTTTTTTGAAATTTGCGCCACGGCGCCATTTTGTGCGACCCAATAACTTTTTTGTCAAAACACCTACGGACGTCAGTGAGGGGGCATTTTTTGCGGGCTGAAGTGTTCTTTTTTATTTGCTGGCAGTTTGGAATGCATGCGACTTTTTGATCATTTTTATTCCATTTTTTGAGTGACGTAAAATGACCAAAAACCGCAATTTTGGCGTTCGGCATTTTTTTCTTCTACGGTGTTCAGCGTACGGGAAAAATGATGTTATTATTTTTATAGAATGGGAAACTTTTTTGGACGCGGCGATACAAATATGTTAAACTTTTTTATTTTTTATTGATTTTTATTTGTAAAATGGGGAAAGGGGGGGGTTGATTTGAACTTTTAATACTTTTTTTTTTTTTGTACTTTAAAACTTTTTTTTTTTTTTTTTTTTTTTTTTTTTGTAACATTGAGGGACCTGTGGGGACTGACTCTAGTGGGCGATGTTTTACAACTTAATGCATTATAGCAATGCATTAGAGTTTTCAATGATGGCGTTTCCCATTCCTGTCTTTCGGACGGAAGTGGGGCAAACCGGCCAGTAGTAAGTGACGGGAGCCTTCACAAAGGGTCCCCACCACAATGCCCGGTGATCGGAAACAGGCCGCATAGCTGCGCTTATGCCGATCACCGCACCCATCGGTGCGCGGGGACCGATCGCCGTTAATTCAGGACGCGTGGCCATCTTGCCACGGCGCCTGAGGTTTTAAAACAGGCCAGCGGGCGGGGCCACCCGCCGGCGCTGTTTCTGCCGGGTGTTAGCGCCGATTTGCTGCTAACACCGGGGCTGTGCAGGGGGGTCGCGGAAAACGATCCCCCTGCAAAGCCCCTTAGCTGCCCTGGGACGTACTGATACGCCCAAGGTCGTTAAGGGGGAAAGGCAGGAGAGAGGGGAGACAGAAAGCAAGAGGAAGAGTGCAAGAGTCATGTTTATGTGCAGTCATGTACAGTACCTTCATTGCACATATGTTCGTTTTTTCCTCCTCGCCTTTCAAGAGCCATAACTTTTTATTTTTTCAATCTACATAGACATAGGAGAGCTTTTTTGTGTGACAAGATGTACTTTCGAAGGGTGTCATTCATTGTACCATAGACTATACTGGGAAACCACAAAACAATTCTAAGTGTGGCAAAATGTGAAAAAAGTACTTACACCTCGTTTACGGGGGTTTTGTTTTTACGTTGTTTGATCTTCGGTAAAAATTATGTGTTATCTGTATTTTAAACGTTGATACAAATCCGTCAATGCCAAACATGTAGGGTTTTCGTTATGTTTTTGTACCGTAAAAGAAATCCAAACACTTTCTATTTTTAAAATTTTTGCCGTGACGCCATTTTCTGTAACTTATACATTTGTTGTACTTCTGCCTATGGAATTTTGTTTATTCTATGATGTGCAGAGTGTGGGATAAATGATGTTATATTTTAATAGATCAGACTTTTTGAGACGCGGCGATACCAATTATGTATAATTTTTTTATTATTTTATATTTTTTATTTGTAAAATGGTAAAAGGGGGGGGGATTTGAACTTTTCATTTTGTTTAGACTTTAAAACTTTTTTTTTACTTTAACTTTGAGCCCCTTTAGGGGGCTTCACCACTAGGGGGTGTGATCATTTACACAGCCTATTGCATTGTACTACAAAGCAATAGTGTGTACAAATATGGCATTTTACTACTTCCTGTCTAGGGTAGGAAAAATTTTTAAAACGAAAACATGGCAGCAATGGAAGCCTTCACCAGGCTTTCAGCTGCCATGTAAACCGATCAAGGCCCCTCGATCTCTCCGCAAAGCTCTCAATGGGAGTGAGGAACAGTATGCAGCAACGGCTCCATTCTGCCTTTTTAACCGTGGGGTTCGGGTTTGCAATTGGGGGACCCTCCCCGCCTATGTAGCAAGATCCCATTGCGATCCCGCTACAAAGCCTCTTAGTGCCATCAGGATGTACCCATACATCTAGATATGGTGAGGGGCTAGGAAAGCCTGTGGCCAGGCAACATGAAACTGGAAACCCCTGGGGCCCAGGCGCATAAAAACTCGGGCAAGTTCCCATTAACTTGGGATGTCTGTAAGAAACTCTACTAATGCTAAACAAGTAGTTACCATTTGGTTTTTCTAAAACATAATAGGAAATAAGAAAATTATGAGCCCTCATACCACACTAATAGCTTAATTTCCTCCGTGAAGGAGTTGTGCTGTTTTACACTGAAGGCCAGTTTATAAAGCTATTGTCCATATTCTGCAATAATGGGAGTCACTACTACAGCACACAGAGTGTGCACAAGGCCTTAACATATGACAATACTGTATAACTATTGTCACGGTCGGAGATAGTGGTTTTTTTTTAAGAATATGACCAAAGCTGAAGTTATAAATTTTAATAATGTTAAAAGTATAACAAGGAACACATTGCTAAACGCATGACAAATTGGGGGAAAATATTATGGGGAAAAATTTTTCAATGTAGCATGATTTTCTAACCGATAGAGTAGAAGAGGAGTAGCTGGACGTTCGGACGCCCGAACATCGTGCGACGTTTAAAGATGACTTATTATCAAAGCTGGCAGAAAGTGAAACGGCTTTTTGCTATCCGCCATGAGAACGGGGTACATAAAATTTAAACGAATAAAAATTTAAAAAACATTCATATTAATATTTTTTCAAGCCTTGGGATATGAGGTCAAAGGGTGAAAATTAAAACAACTCTCTTTTTTAAAAAGTAGAAATTTTTTGGTTTTGCCCCTATCTAACTTCTCCAAAAACACCCATCTTAACCCCGATACACTATGTTTTGCCTAAGAAATGCTAGCCACCGTACTTTTATTATATTTTTTATCTTTATCATTACCTTCAGAAATTCTTTCTATCTCGTTTTTGTTTTTACGCCTAATCGCAGCCCTGGGTCGTTTATGTGTTTTTTTTACTGTCTGTGGTTTGTCGACATTGGTTTCCCGGGGACATTTTATAGGTACCCCAATGAGTACTATTACAGGAAAAAAAAACCCTATATTGGAAAAAGTGTCCCTTGTGAAGGATGATTTATAGTGGTACCTTTTAAATGCTACTACAATTTTGACTTTTTAAATAGGCATATGTGCCTTTCTTTGTTGTTTGGTCTCTCTTTTGTGGTCACTGTGTACAAAATTTTTACCCAAAGTCGCCCCCTTCGGTAAACGAAAGGGGTCTGTCTTCAATAGTCCCCCTACGGTATCCCAGTGGTATCCCAATTTTTATTGTTTTTTTTTTAATTAGTGGGCGTCTGTCAATTAGATACAAGTGCAACTCTATCCGGGAAATTTTTTTCCCTTCACTTTTTTTATAAAAAAATCTTTCTCTTATTTGCAAAAAATTTGTTCCTTTTTCCCAATAACTTCCCTTTCTCATGCCTCGTTTTTTCAAATTTGTGTGTTATCCTATGTTTGTAAAATAATAATTCATTTTGAGCAAATGTGATGAGCTCGTGTGAATTCTCCTTTGGGTTCCATAAAACACTTGGGGGATGGAAGCTCTCACGATGTTACATTGTTAGACTGATTGTTTTGTAAAAGTTTTTAGAAACCTTGATAATTTTTTGTAACCTGCACTCTAATAGTGTATGGTTTGGGTTTCCCCTTTGTCAAAGTAAACTAAAGGGTTTGATGTAGGGTATTGATATTTTTGGAAAAAAACTCCATAAGTTCTGTCTCTGTGCCCGCCCAAAGGGAAAGAAAACGTCATCGACTCCTGTACCGGGCCCCAAAATTTTTTGGCATATTCTGAAGAAAAAATATATTTTTCCCCCAACGCTGCATGAATACACTGGCAAAATTGGAGCCACAGGGGACCCCATCGAGGCCCCCTGTAGCTGCAAAAAAAACGAATCGCCGAATTAAAGTAATTTTTCTTTAAGACAATGTCCAATAAGGACGTAAGCAATGTGCGATTATTAAATGTGCAGTCTTTTAATGTTCCCTGACTGCTATCATGCCTTCCCGTGGGGAATGTTTGTTTAAATAACGATTTAAAATCTTTGTGCAATAAATGTGACATCCCTATGCAATGCCTGCAATTTTTTGTAAAAATTGGCCGTATCTCTGAGGTATGAGGGTAGATTTAAAAATATTTTTTAGGAAAACCATCAATATAGTTGGCAATCGGTTTCAAAGTGGAATTCCCCGACACGGTTTGGTTTGCCTGGGGTGATTGCAGGGATTTATTACCTTTGGGGACTAAGTATAGATGGGTACTTGGGGGTCTTATTAAAAAGAAATTTTTTCTATGGGGTAATGAGGCCCCTTTAAAAGCCTCCTCGATGATGATTTCAATTCTTTTTTAAAAATTTATGGGGGGGTTTCCCATAGTTACTATAATTTTATCCCCTAATGATTTTTTTAGCTTCTTCTAAAAATTTGGATTTATCAAATTGACGTGCCCCCACCCCTTGTTGCCTTTTTTTTAAATTATTTTTGGGTTCCCATTTAAATCTTGTAAGTTCTCTTTCCTCCCCGTTTCCATTTAAGTTTGATGGTTTTTTATTTTCATTACACCCCCTTTTAATTTCTCTTAATACTGATGTTAAAACTTCTGAGTGGGACAATTTTTCTCTGGATCAAAAGTACTTTTTTAGATTTATTATGTTTATATTTTCTCGCTAATGAAATTTTCCCCTTTATTTTGTGAATGCCAAAACATGTTAATAAGCATTTGCGACAATGGGTAAAAATCACAAAAAAAAAAAAAAAAAATTGTAATTTCCTTGACCGGGGACAAAATTAAGTCCTTTGTTTTAAACCCCCGTTTGGGCATGCGTTAGTGTTTTAGAAAAATATTAATGGCCCCAAATTCACTAAATTTTTTTTGTTCCTGTTGGGTTTTTTGAATTTATTGGAGTGCTGTTGCCTGCATTCCTGGAGTTTGTTCCATTTTTGGCCAGTCCCCCGGTTTCCGAGGTGTATTTTTCCTAAAAATCTTTCTTTTTTTTAGATTTTTTTGAGTGATTTTTGTTCATTTCTTTCAACGGGGAAAAAAATTATCTTCTGAGTAGTATTTTCATATTGCCCCTAGGGTCTGTTAACTTAGACCTATAACGCAGTTGTGATTGCCATTGCCCAGGTATATCACATTGAACATATAGTC
The DNA here is from genome assembly GCA_025379985.1 of Phyllomedusa bahiana. Classification (NCBI taxonomy): domain Eukaryota; kingdom Metazoa; phylum Chordata; class Amphibia; order Anura; family Hylidae; genus Phyllomedusa; species Phyllomedusa bahiana. The sequence goes on along the minus strand of JAODAL010037206.1, from coordinate 15,218 downwards.
TTTTGTTCCCCCTCGAATTTAATTGTTTTTTGCAATTTTTTTCTCAAGTATCCCCTATTTTTTTACTAATTCCCGTTGAGCAAGCTGAATTGCTCCAATGAGATTTTGGCTTTATAGCTTTTCTATTGTTAATTTAGCTTTTATTTGGTCAATTGTTATTTGCAAATGTTGAGAGTAAAACATTAGGGGCCAAAGGAATTCTAGGCAAAGCATACCCAAGTTCCGATATTTCCCTCATCTGGAAGTAATATGGGTTGAAGAGGGTTCTCAATCCTCGTGGTATTCTCGATTTTCCTTGACATACTCTCTGGTTGATGGGTGAAGGGTAAGTTACCTCTTTCTTTCTAAGTTGTTAATCGCTGGGATGTCCACAGGTGCAGTTACACCAACCTTTTTTCCCCTCCCCCGGCTTTCCATTTAGCTTGTTTAGAATGTCGTTTTTCTGTATCCTTTAAAAAAAACATCTCTGCCCGGGTCCGTACATTTTGCTTTCTCCTCAAAAAGTGAATAGTTCATTATTGTCAACAAGGAAATTTGGGAAAAAAAAATATAACTTTAAAATTTTAAATTGTTATAGCAGTAAGTAGCCGCCTAAGCTTCCCGTCGTTACGGGTTTACCTCCCCGTCTTAGAACATTTATAGCCCCAAAATGACCCAAGCTGGAAAGTTTATAATTTTAAAAATGTTAAAAAATATAACAAGAACACATTTCTAAACACAAAACAAATTGGGGGAATACTTTTCGGGGGAAATTTCAATGTAGCATGACTTTCTAACGCATAAGTAGAAGAGGATGCTGGACGCTGCGGACGTTTCCCCCCACAAACCCCCTGCGACGTTTAAAAAGGGTGGGGGCACTGTCATATTGGATAAATCCAAATATTTAGAAGAAGCTAAAAATCAATTAGAGGATAAAAATGTATATTGTAAGCTGAGTGGGGATCCCACCAATGAATTTAAAAAAGATGTTGAAATTATCATCGAGGAGGCTTATATTGAAGGCCTCATTACCCCATATGAAAAAAATGCTTTGATTAATAAGACTCCCAGGGTACCCATACTATACTTAGTACCCAAGGTACATAATTCCATACAATCACCTCCAGGCCGACCTATCGTGTCTGGCGTGAATTCCATCTTTGAACCGATTGCCAACTACATTGATGGTTTCCTACAGAATAGTGTTAAATCTGACCCTCATAGCCTCAGAGATACAGGCCAATTTTTACAAAATATTGCAGGCATTGATCATACGGATGTCACATTTATGTGCACATTTGATATTAAATCGTTATTTACTAACATTCCCCATCAAGAAGGCATGATAGCAGTCAGGGAGACATTAGGAGAAGACTGCACATTAAGTAATCGACACATTGCGTTTATTATGTCCTTATTGGACATTGTCTTAAAGAAAAATTACTTCAGATTCGGCGATGTGTTTTTTCTGCAGCCACAGGGGACCTCGATGGGGTCCCATGTGGCTCCAAGTTTTGCAAATGTATTCATGACAGCGTTGGAGAAGAAATATATTTTGTCTTCAGAATATGCCAAATATATTTGGGCCTGGTACAGGTACGTCGATGACGTGTTCGTCCTTTGGACGGGCACAGAGACAGAACTTATGGAGTTTTCCAAATATATCAATACCATACATCAACTCATTGAGTTTACTATGACAAAGGAAACCCAAACCATACACTACTTAGATGTGCAGGTTACAAAAAATGATCAAGGTTTCATAACAACTATGTATACAAAACAATCAGATCACCGTGAGAGCTTCCATGCTCCCCAAGTGTTTTATGGCATCCCCAAAGGAGAATTCACACGAGCTCGTCGCATTTGCTCTAATGATGAATTATATATTGAACAAATGCATAGGATAACACACAAATTTGAACAACGAGGCTATGAGAAAGGGAAGTTATTGGAAATAGGAACACATTTGTTGCAAAAGAAGAGAGGAGATTTTATTATAAAAAAAGTGAAGGAAAAAAATTGCCAGGATAGAGTTGCACTTGTAGCTGAATATGACAGACATGCCCAGCTAATTAAAAAAACTATCAATAAATATTGGGGTATACTCACTAGGGATACACAGTATGGAGGACTATTTAAGGACAGACCCATGTTCGTTTACCGTAAGGGACGTACTTTGGGTAATAATTTAGTACACACTGACCTACAAAAAAGAGAGACCAAACAACAAATACTACAAACAACAAAGAAAGGCACATATGCCTGTTTAAATTGTCAAAATTGCAGTAGCATTATAAAAGGTATCACTATAAATCATCCTTCACAAGGTACACTTATTCCAATACGAGGGTTCTTTACCTGTAATAGTAGCTCAGTGGTGTACCTATTAAAATGTCCCTGCGGCAAACCATATGTCGGACAAACCAGCAGGACAGTAAAAATACGCATAAACGAGCACAGGTCTGCGATTAGGCTGTATAAACAAAAACTAGATAGAAATGAGATTACTGAAGGTAATGATAAAGATAAAAAATATAATGAGGAAAGTACGGTGGCTAGGCATCTCTATGAGGCAAAACATAGTGTATCGGAGTTAAGGTGGTGTGTTTTGGAGGAAGTTAGATATGGGGCAAAAGCAAATAATATCTACTTATTAAAAAGAGAGAGTTGTTAGATTATCACCTTAGACGCTCTATATCCACAAGGCTTGAATGAAAATATTAATATGAAAGTGTTTTTATAATTGTATTCGTTTAAATTGTATGTACCTGTTCTCACGGCGGGATAGCATAAAAGGACCAGTTACATCTTACTGTGCATGCTTGATAAAGAAGTCTATCTTCGAAATGTCGCACGGATGTGCGGACGGCCGGAGCCTCCAGCTACTCCTCTTCTAGCTCTATGCGGTTATGAAAGTCATGCTACATTGAAGACTTCCCGATAAGTATTCCGCCAATTTGTCTATGCGTTTAGCAATGTGTTGCTTGTTATACTTTTAACATTATTAAAATTTATAAACTTTCAGCTTTGGTCATATTGCTATAAATGTTCTAATGACGGGGATGGTAAACCCGTAACGACTGGAAGCTTAGGTGGCTACTTATACTGCATCTAACAGGACTTTGCAATTTAAAGTTGGAGATAGTGGATCCTCTGGACCGCCGCAAGTGATGGCGTAAACCACACCAGGGAGCGGAATCTAAGTAGGTCCCGGTTTTCACCAGAGTCCACCGCAAAGCGGGATGGACTTGTTGCGGTGGGAGTCTACCAGGTTGCTACCCCTGACGTGACTTGCTTGCAGAGGCAGCCGAGGTGTAGCGTGGTACAAAATCGTAAGGCAGGCCCGTAGTCGGGGACAGGCAGGAGGTCAGGACAGGCGGCTATGGTTCGTGGTCGTGGACAGGCAGAAGGTCAGGGCAGGTGGCAAGATTCGTGGTCGAGGAACGGAAGCAAATGGTACGGTACACGGTAAATCAGAACCTGCTAGGAATGCTTTCTCAATAGGATAAATGGCACTAAAGATCCGGCACAAGACTCAGGAAGGGGCAGGCTTAAATAAGGGCAGTGACCAGCAATACCCAATTACCGGTGCACTGGCCCTTTAAATCTCACAGAGGCGGCGCGCGCGCACCCTAGGGAGCGGGGATGCGCACACCGAGAGACTGGAGTTACAGCACGAGCACGGCCAGGTAAGTAGGCGGGGACCCGGCCGGCAGGGTGAACGTGCCCACCGCCCGACATGCGGGCGGCGGTGCCGCTCGTGCGGGGACCACGGATGTGCCTGCGACCCAGGACGGGGGTCGCAGGCCCACCCGTGACAACTATGCAGTCATCCAGGGTAGCTGAGTGCAATTTAACATTAGAAGAAGATAACTTATGAGTTATTCTATTCAGGAAAAAAGATAATAAAAAATATATTTAAAAAGCGCACTATTCAATTTTTGGACACTCTATGATGCAAAAAACTATTGAAAAACCAAATCCAAAAACCGTGCCAAAAGACGAAAGCCGATCTAAAAATCATCAGGATTTTGTGTAAAATACTGTTACTGTGTGAGATACTCATCGGACATGATTCAGAATCCGACGAGTATTTTGTCCTTTGTAGTGTGAACGCAGCCTTAAAAGAATTTTACCACTATAAACATGTATCATCTACAGGTCCATTAAAAGACTTCCTCACTGCGCAATCACAGTGAGGACAGTGAGGAAAGATGGGGGACTCAGGGCTCTCATTCTAATTATGTGGGTTTCAGCGTTGGGACCCCCAGTAATTAGATATTTATCACCTATCCTATGAACTGATGATAAATGTCTATAGTGGGAAAATCCCTTTAACAAGGAAGGTGATCACAAGCCTCATTTTCTTCCCATCATGTCAATCGATACTACCTGATGTCACTTTTACATGTTTATTCCTTAACCCAATTATTATAAGCACAATTTATCACACAATAATAATCAATGTCTAAATAACTTTAGTCTAACCAGCTATTCTATTGCAAGCAAAATGACAAATGTGACCTTACAAAATGCTAAATTACATAGTATTTTTTGTGACAAAGGTAGAGCACAGTAAGGAAAATCAGTTAGACAACTAATATGATCTAAGGCTGTGTTTACATGAAGGTTTTTTCTTGAAGGGAGGGGACACATGAGAGGACAGATTTACTAACCCCCTTTTGAAAAGAAATTAGGGCGGCACTACTCCATTTCAACTTCAGCTGTTACTTTTAACTACAGAGGGCCACGAGTCGCTCTCGCCAAACACTCAGGAGACGTGGTGCTCAACTCCACGTAAAGAGAGCAAGTCCGTTCGTATAATTCACAAATATAGAAGTAACTGAGTGGCACTCACCAATCTTCTCCTTTCCAATTCTTTATTGAGCGTAAAATTACATATAGTAGGGAGACAGATACTTCACCGACGATCGTTTCGCGTGTTCACTCTCACGCTTTCTCAAGGCGTGATGCCTTGAGAAAGCGTGAGAGTGAACACGCGAAACGATCGTCGGTGAAGTATCTGTCTCCCTACTATATGTAATTTTACGCTCAATAAAGAATTGGAAAGGAGAAGATTGGTGAGTGCCGCTCCGTTACTTCTATATTTGTGAATTATACAGATTTACTAACACTGTCTAAGATAGCATTCAAGTAAACTAGACAGTCTAAAAATGCACCATATTATCACAGTGGCTCATGCTGTATGATAAATCTGGTGCATCTTTAGACACTTACGTCTAACCTTATACCAATTATCATGAAAAAAGCAGTCAGTTCACCTAAACTCAACTTGCCTGAAAACTGTTGGCACTTCATGCAAAGGAATTGTCTAGAGTCTGACAGCTCAAGCTTTAGAAGAATCAGCATGTGATCCAGCATTCAATCCCAGTCATATTTCAAGTTGAATGTGACTTTGGAAAAAACTTAAAATCCAGTTTAAGTACAATTCAATAAAAAGATGTAAGCTGCTCAAATCTCCCCATATAATGTATAATCACTTACAAGTTTTGTCATAGTGCTTTACACATAGCATATAACTTCATGGCCTGCACTCTGACATTTAAATCAACTATTAAATATTTTTATATAGCACTGTACAGAGATTGACATTAGTCATATTGGTACATGTCCTCATAATTTAAATTCCAGATTTAAGTATTAATATTGAAATGGGGGCTTCCAAGGACCCCTGAACCTCCTTATGCAGTATTCAAATCAGGTAAAGCTGAAATTGTGGCCTGCCACCCTGATGCCACTAATATATGGTTAGGCGACTTTAACTGCCCTTGGGATAAGGTATTAGAACATTTTAACACAATAATGCAATACCCACTATCTTCCTCATCCTTGCCTTTCCAATCTCTCCTCTCTGAATTCCAGATTATTGACACCTGGAGGGTTCCGCTTTCTATTTCACAACAGTTTTCTTGCTTTACCCTGCAGCATGAAGCTCTATCCCATATTGACATAATGCTTGTGCAGCAGTCCTAACTCCCATCAACAGATTTGGTCTCTTATTTATCCTGAGTAGCTTTGGGCCATGCACCTGGTTATCTACGCATACACTTTGCAAATGTGCCCCACAGACCACATTGGTACTTAAAATTTGGCTAGATATTCTACCTCCATTTTACTATTATGCAGGAAAATGGACTGAATTCTTTGACAATAATGCAGGTACAGCTGACACTGGAGTGTTGTGGGACACACATAAGGCTTAGGTACATGGTGTCATGTCATTAGCAATTAACGACCTGAAAAAAGGGTAGCGAGTCTTATATTAATGATCCCTCCAATGCAAATAAGGCAGAGTGGTTGTGCCAAGAGCATCTTGATCAGTCTGTCACTAATTCTAAAGCCAAGAAAAAAAGCCTTTTTTTCTTAGCAATCATATTATGAGCATGGATAAAAATGTGGTCGCCTACTGGCCTGCATATCACGGGGAACTTATACTCCGCTGGTGAACTCTTCACTAACATCCCCAACTGGGAACACCATCACAAACCTCATAGAAGTTCTTATAGAATTCTAGACCTTTTATCGAAACTTATAAACTAAGCATACTAATTAGAGATTAATACATCATTAGAGATGAATTCATATCTTGTGGGGCTCACACTTCCCCTTCTGTCTGACATTGACTGGGATTCCCTTAACAGACCACTTGAGCTTTAGGAAATTCTAGACTTCATTTCCTCCTGTCAGTTGGCTAAACTGCCAAGCAATGATGGTCTTACCATAGAATTTTACAGGGAATACCCTGAGGTCCTGACCCCAAAGTTGTGTGATGCTAACATTGGATGTCCCCTAAATAAACATATCCAAAACTTTTAGGCTAGGTCTACACAGCACAGGTTTTCCGTTGGATTTTCGGCGGATTAAGTATTTAGAAACTGCTGAAAATTCGATGGAAGACCGTCCACAGAAAAACCATTCTACAGTATAGTCTAAACAGAACCATGGTTGGTTTTCAAATCCGCCGGATGGTTTTTAAAATGTTGTAAATTCCACCGGAGTCTGGCGAAAAATGTACTATTGAAGTCTGTGAACTGCCCAAGAAGTGTTTGCGTGGTTTTTGCCGCGGATTCGCTTAAAAAAATGCCCAAGCATTTAAACGAGGCATATAGGTCCCACCTATAGGGGTGTGTTAATTGCTTGCCCTTTTGCACTTTTTTGTCATTGTTTTACAAAGTGTTTTACAACGTGCCACCCGAACAATCTTACCACTGCATGGACATTGATGTGGGGAGATTGCTGTCACGAGTGGTGCCACGGTCTGGCCCGCGGGCGCACCCGTGGTCTCCCCTCGGGATCTCTGCCTGGGTCGGGTAGCACAGCTGGCTGCGGGACGGTCCGCAGGCGCACTTGCTTACCTGACCGCGCTCCTGTCCCGTCTGCTACCCCTGCTGGTCGGTGCGCGTGTGTTCATGTTAATTTAAAGAGCCAGCGCTCCGGTAATTGGATGATTGCCAGGTTTCTAACCCTGTTTTATTGGTTTTGGCCACGTCACTTCCCTGCTGGATCTTTGTTGCTCCTGAGCCTTAGAGAAAGCGTGTATCTTGTCTTGCCGTGTTCCTGACCTCTGCCTACGTTTCTTTACTCTGAACCTTCGCTGCCTGCCCGTCCTCAACTACGGTTCTCGTGTTATAGTTTGGTACCTCGTTGCACATTGGCCGCCACCGCAGGCAAGTTGCGCCAGGGGTAGCGAACTGTTAAGAATCCCGCCACAGCAAGTCCATCCCGCTTTGCGGCGGGCTCTGGTGAAAACCAGGACCTGCTTAGATTCCGCTCCCTGGCATGGCGGTGGTCCAGCGGATCAACCTATATAGCCGATACAGTAAGATCCAGCCATGGATCCCGCCAAGGCGCCCCTGCCTGGTATTGTGGACCTTATGACCATTGTCACACAGCAATCGCAACAGATCGCTCAACAGGCACAGCAATTGGGCCAGCTATGCGCCATGATGCGGCAACTCCTTGCATCCCAGCAGCAGTTGCCACTTCTGCCCTTGGTTCCGTCTACACCTGCTGTCCCGTTGGCTACCATGGGACTTAAGCTTCTGTTACCACTACCCTCCAAATTTGACAGGGACCCGAAGCTTTGTAGGGGTTTCATTACCAAGTGCTCTATGCACGTGGAGCTGATGGCGGATCAGTTCCCCACAGAAAGGTCTAAGGTAGCGTTCATGGTGAGCCTGCTATCCGGAAAGGCCCTGGCTTGGGCGACCCCCCTCTGGGGCTGGAACGACCCTGTGACAGTGGACCTACAGGCCTTCCTCAAGGAGTTCCGCAGCATCTTCGAGGAGCCGGCCTGTGCATCATCAGCCGAGACGGCACTCCTGAATCTACGCCAGGGTGACTCCATCGTAGACGACTATGCGGTTCAGTTCCGTACCCTGGCTTTGGAATTATCCTGGAATGACGCCGCACTCTGCGCCACTTTCAAGAAGGGCCTGTCCAGTAAGGTCAAGGATGCCCTAGCAGCAAGGAACCTCCCATCTTCTCTGGGCGAATTAATCCACCTGGCCACCCGTATAGACGTGCTATTCGCTGAAAGACAGGAGGAGCTCCGCCAAGAACGAGATTCAGCGTGTCCATGTTGACTACCTCGCCTGGCTCCAGTGTTCCAGAGATCACCGCTGCCGCTTTCCCAGACCTCCAGTGAGGAACCGATGCAGGTGGATCGAGCCCACTTGTCGGAGCAAGAGCTGTCTGCCGTCGGGCGGAGACCTTATGTCTCTACTATGCCAGCCCAGACCATTTCCGCAGAAGCTACGCCCTCAGCATTCAGGAAACGCTCACACCTAGGTCCCGTGGGAGAGGCATCCCTAGGTGCTAATTCTTCCTCTCCACGATTGATGATGCTGGTAGAGGTCACTTCTGACGCTGGTCTTTCGTTCCGGGTTCCGGGCTTCCTGGACTCTGGGAATTTTATCCATGCTTCTTTGGTTTCCCATTACCGCCTGCCTGTACTTAGGCTGGAAAAGCCTTTGGTTATTTCATCAGTCAGTGGGGAGCTCCTTAGTGATCCCGTTCAGTTCATCACCCGGCCTGTGTCCCTCCGCGTAGGGATCCTGCACAAGGAGAAGATCTCTTTTCATGTTCTGCCTCGGTCTTCCGCGGTGAGCCTTTTGGGGCTTCCCTGGCTGCAACGTCATGCCCCTACGCTCAACTGGAAGACAGGCGAGGTCCTGCGTTGGGGACCAGAGTGCCAGGATCTCTGTCAGGTAGCACCACACCCAATGTGTCCATTTTTCCACAGTTGCCCACCAATCCTCTGCCAGGCCTCCCTGCGGAGTACCAGGATTTTGTGGACGTGTTTTCGGAGAAACAGGCTGAGACGCTGCCGCCTCATCATCCCTATGACTGCCCGATAGATCTCCTCCCCGGTGCCAGTCCCCCTCGGGGGAGGGTCTATCCGTTGTCCGTGCCCGAAACTCAGGCCATGTCGGCCTATATACAGGAGAATTTGCAGAAGGGCTTTATTCGCAAGTCTTCCTCTCCAGCCGGAGCTGGGGTTTTTTCATGCAGAAAAAGGATGGCTCACTTCGTCCGTGCATTGATTACAGAGGTCTAAACAAGATCACTGTGAAGAACCGCTACCCACTTCCGCTGATCTCTAAGCTCTTTGACCGTCTCCAGGGGACCAAGGTGTTTTCCAAATTGGACTTGCGAGGGGTCTATAATCTTAGAATACGAGAGGGGGATGAATGGAAAACAGCTTTCAATACTCGAGATGGGCATTTTGAATATCTTATGATGCCCTTTGGGCTTTGTAATGCTCCAGCTGTTTTTCAGGAATTCGTCAATGACGTCTTCAGGGACCTACTATACACCTGCGTCATAGTGTATCTGGATGACATCCTGTTTTTTTTCCAGACATTCAGACCCATCGGACACAGGTGCGCCAGGTTCTGAGATGTCTGCGCAACAACCGTCTATATGCCAAGCTGGAGAAATACTTGTTCCATCAGACCAGCCTGCCATTCCTCGGGTTTATAGTCTCTGATTAGAGTCTGCGACGGATCTGCTAAATCTCTTTCCCGGGCCTGCAATGGCCCCGACCTGTCGGTCTTCATGCTATACAATGCTTCCTGGGCTTTGTCAACTATTACCGGCAATTCATTCAAAACTTCTCTACTCTGGTGGCTCCCATCATGGCCCTCACTAGGAAGAACGCGAACCCAGAATGTTGGCCTTCAGCGGCCGAAAAGGCGTTCACCGAACTAAAGACTGCCTTCTCCTCGGCGCCTGTCTTGGTCGGCCAGACCCTGAGAAGCCTATCTCCTTAGAGGTGGATGCCTCTTCCATAGGGGCAGGGGCGGTGCTCACACAGAAAAGTCCCAAAGGCAAGACTCTCCAAGACCTTTTTTGCCAGCGGAGCGGTATTATGCCATTGGGGATCGGAAGCTGTTGGCCCTCAAGTTAGCCTTGGAAGAGTGGTGACATCTGCTGGAGGGAGCCCGTCACCCTATAGAACCTACTATACCTTCAGACAGCCCAGCGTCTAAACCCTTGCCAAGCTAGGTGGTCTCTCTTTTTCTCACGCTTTGACTTTTACATTCACTTCCGGCCTGCTGAGAAAATGTCAACGCTGATGCCCTCTCTCATGCCTCTGATGTTGTCGGTGAAGAACCCGTATCTCAGCACATTATTTTCCCTGAACGGTTGGTCCACATGACTCCTGTAGACCTCCTAGGCGTCCCTCCGGGCAAGACGTACGTGCATCCGGCGCTCAGGAAAAGGATTCTGGAGTGGGTGCATAGTTCCCTTCTGGCTGGCCACCCCGGAGTACGGAAGTCCTTTGCTCTTATCTCCCGTCACTTCTGGTGGCCGACTCTGGCTCAAGACGTCAAGGACTTCATTCTCTCCTGTGCCACGTGTGCTCGGAACAAGGTTCCACGCCATAGGCCTGCAGGTCTCTTGCTGCCGCTGCCCGTTCCTGAGTCTCCATTGGACACATATAGCCATGGATTTCATCCGGACCTACCTGCTTTTTTTGGGGAAAATTTTGTCATCTTTGGGTGGTCTGGAAATGGTTCTCGAACATATCTCACTTTGTTCCTCTTCCCGGTCTTCCGTCTGCTCCACAATTGGCCAGCCACTTCTTCCGCCACATTTTTCGTCTGCATGGATTACCCTCACACATCGTCTCAGATCGGGGAGTACAATTTGTATCCCAAATTTGGCGTGCTCTGTGTTCTCGTTTGAAAGTCAAGTTGGACTTCTCATCGGCCTATCACCATCAGACCAATGGACAAGTGGAGAGAGTAAACCAGATTTTGGGGGAATACTTGCGTCATTTTGTGTCCGGACGTCAGGACAACTGGGCCGAGCTGCTTCCCTAGGCCGAGTTCTCTTACAATCATCGCGACTCTGATGCAGCCGGCGTTTCTCCATTTTTTTGTGGTCTATGGCCGCCACCCACGCCCCCCTCCTCCCTCTGCCTTCTGAGGTCCCTGCTGTGGATGGCCAAGTTCAGGATATTAAGGCAATCTGGCAAGAGACTCGATGTGCCCTGCTCCGGGCCTCTGCTCGTATGAAGACTCAGGCAGACAAGAGCAGAAGACCTGCTCCGACATTCCTGCCAGGGGACAGAGTTTGGCTTTCTTCGAAGTATGTGCGCCTGAAGATGTCCCGGTATAAGTTGGGTCCTCGGTTCCTGGGTCCTTTCAAGGTGCTTCGGCAGCTTAACCCATTGATGTACACTCTGTGCTTACCTCCATCGCTCGGGATCCCGAACGCTTTTCATGTCTCCCTTCTAAAGCCTCTGGTCCTAAACCGGTTCTCTCAGAGGAATGCTTCGCCTTCCCCAGTGGTAGATTATGCGGACATCTTTGAAGCAAAGGACATCTTGGCCATGAAGTCCATCAGGGGAAAACGATTCTTCCTGGTTGATTGGAAAGGTTTCGGGCCCGAAGAGAGATCCTGGGAGCCAGAATTGAATATTTTCAAACATGACCTCGTCTGCAGGTTTCTCCAGACTAAGAAGAAGGAGTGTCCTAAGGGGGGTACTGTCATAAGTGGCGCCGTGGTCCAGCCCGCTGGCCGCGGGTGCACCCGTGGTCTCCCCTCGGGATCCCTGCTGGGGTCGGATAGCGAGGCTGGCCGGGGGACGGTACGCGGGCACACTCGCTTACCTGAGCGCGCTCCTGTCCCGACTGCTTCCCCTGCCGGTCGGTGCGCGCGCCCATGTAAATTTAGAAGGCCAGCGCGCCAGTAATTGGCTGATTGCTGGGCTCTGACCCTATATTTTGGTTTTGGCCACGTCACTTCCCTGCTGGATCTCTGTTGCTCCTGATCCTTAGAGAAAGCGTTCTCGTGTATCTTGTCTTGCCGTGTTCCTGACCTCTGTCTACGTTTCTTGACTCTGAACCTTCGCTGCCTGCCCTGTCCTGCCTGCCCGTCATCGACTACAGTTCTCGTGTTACGATTTGGTACCTCGTTGCACCTTGGCCGCCACTGCAGGCAAGTCGCGCCAGAGGTAGCGACCTGGTAGGACTCATGACACAGCAAGTCCATCCCGCATTGCGGCGGGCTCTGGTGAAAACCGGGACCTGCTTAGATTCCGCTCTCTGGCATGGCTGTTACCATCGCTTGCGGTGGTCCAGCAGATCCACCTCTCTGGCCGTTACAATTGATTAGTGAGGTGAGCGTGAATGTATACAGTGTTGTATACGGTGTCTGTAATTTTGCGGGAAAATAATTTTGTAAAAAGTTTTTATGACAACTTTATGGATCTTTATGTTTAAACTTTTTGCACAGTAAAAGGACATGTGATCACCCTCGATCTACACATTTTAAATTTTTGTGTTATATATTTTTAAAGTGTTTTTAAAAAATGTATAATAGTGTTAGCAATTTTTTTGGGTCTTTTCAGGTACATACCCACCCAGAGCTCTGGGATCGGAGCTCCCGTGGGTACAGCAATAGAAATATGAAGAACCAGGAACGAGGCCTGGGACAATATTTGTGAGGCGGATATGACATTGGACTGCAGGGGGTGATCCGTAACTGATTTTTCATATTTCATTTTGCAATACTTTAGTTTTTGTTGGTGCAGCTGTTTAAAAAGTCATTCATATTGTTCTTATGAGTGAAGACTTGGCAAGTGTGTGTTCAGCATGGTCAAATCTCTGCATTTGCCACAGAGAGGCTGCAGCTTACATCAAAAGACAAGCATGTCAAAGCTGCTGCCTCTCTGCAGCATCTGCGCTAATGTCACCATGTGCAACTCAGAATGCTTTCATTGCTATAATGACAAAGCTGTGTAGGCTATACATTTAGTCCTTTTTTCCATTGTCAACAGCTGAGGATGTCAAAAAGTGCTGTGAGAATGTGTGAGACCGCTTCCTGAAGTGGAACCATTCGGGGGACAGAAGTGGGACCTCTCCCTGCCATCGTCCAAAGGTTCCTTAGCATGAGGAGCTGGCGTTCATCCTGCCTCAGCAGGGACTCCACCAGTAAGTAATTACTATTTATGTAATGGTTGTTCAATGATAATAACATACAACATAATTTAATATTTCTTCCATAGATCGTCTGGGGCAGTCTTTGACTCACCAATGGCCACAATGGATATTGGTCTCCTCATCTCTGGCCTGCAGTGGATGGTAGGGGTGGGAGACGCTCTTCTTCTTCATGCTCTCATGACCTGGTTTGAGTCCGAAATCCCACAAACCAAACCATCTTTCCAGTCCCCTCTACCTTCACAACCCACCCTACCACCGCCTCCACAACCTATTGTGCAACCACCCCCACCTTTTCTACCACCACTTCCACCATAATACCTACCCGCTGCTGGGGGTGCTAATTATCACCCCTTTCAACAGCATAGCAGTAGGTACCCCTACCTCACCCACTCCCAAACTAGTACACCATCTTCTCCCTCCCACTTTTCTATGAGGAATTATAATTTATTTATTATAATTATTTACAAAAATAGTTTTTTTCTGTTCAAACAGAGTTGTTACTTGAAAGGTTATAATTTATTTGTTATTTGTTTACATATTTTTTTAATAAATTTAAAAAAAAAATTACACTTTGATCCTTGTCTTGTAATATTTTATACTACATTACATACATAAAGGGTCCTACAAACATTTCTGTCTTGCTGCTGCTCTATATTTAACCATATATGTTGTGTGACCTGCCAATACATTGTGAAGCATGCCCATTAACAATTGTACTTCCCGTCAGCATGCTTTAATGAAGCAGTCTCTCAACCTGCTGCTGTTCCTCATTGATACTGAAATCAGATTATTTTGCAATTGAAATTGATCGACTTATTTTAGTAAACATTTTTAAAAATAAACACACTGCAGCAGACAAAAGAACACGACGTACCAATCACTAAAATGGAAACTGTGACCAAAAAGGAAGTGACAGTAACTCCAGTAAGTTGGAGTAAATCACAGGGTTTGAATTGTGCATACATTTAAAAACCAGTGGAAACTGTATGAAAACCATTGAAAAACTGACCAAAATAGCACGCCAAAAAAAGTTACAAAAATCGCAACAAAAAACAAAAACTGTCCATCTCCGGAATTCCGGCTGATTTTTGACAAAAAACTGAGCAAATACTCAGGGTTCAAAATGGTTTTAAGATTTGGTTTTCATTGAAAATTTTGAACTATGCTGTGTAGATCTAGACTTATGATCACAATATGCAAAAAACACACAATCACAGTTATGACTAGTGTTGAGCGATTGCGTTGGCTATCGAGATCGATCCAAAAATCGAAGTCGGGCCCCTATCGTAAGGTTTTCATTTTTACCGATTTTGGCAGACCATTAAAGTCTATGGAAGCAACAAAACCTTCATTTTTTACACCCAAACAAGGCTGGGGAAACTGAAATTAACTCCCCCAAAAGTCAAATGGGTACGTGTCATCTTTGGCAACACACTTGGTTTAAAGTCACAGAAAAAAATTCACAACCATTTATATCCTGCTTGTACCCAGCCCCGACCCTTAACGATCACCCACAAAATTAAAAAATGCCCAAAACAGTATGATTTGAACCATCATGTTACTTGAATAGACATTGAATATCCCTGTCCTGGGAAAGCACAGAGCCCCAAACCCTTCATGACCCCCAATTTAAAAAGTGCCGCAAAAAAGGAGTCTTTAACCACCATTTATGAACTGGGACTTACCCCCCCCCCACCCCCCTAAAAAAAATAAAAAAAACTTTCCCCACCCAAAGAATGAACCCCAAAACCCCTGGGCCAC
>JAODAL010037205.1:0-40709 GCA_025379985.1 Phyllomedusa bahiana | reverse complement strand
AAAGAGAAGGGGGTTTTCCCCCCGTCTTAATAATTTTATTGCATCTTTCTACACTATAGTGTAGCTAAAACCTGAAATAGTTTAGTGGCCTCAAGTATCCAAAGAGAAAGTCTTCAGGACAGTTTCTGTAGTGTAGTGGTTATCACGTTCGCCTAACACGCGAAAGGTCCCCGGTTCGAGACCGGGCAGAAACAACTTTTTTTTTTTTCTTGCTTCAAGCCTATGAGTAAAACAGTGGCATTCATCAAGAAAAACATTACCATGTCTACTACAGCAAATACTGCAGAAATAGCATAGACACAGCCTCATGCACAGAGCTGCACTAGGTATCCATGTGAAGTGGGCCTGTACTGTACTTCATCTTATATAAAGGTACAGAATGGGGTCCAAAGAGTCACACACACATCACATATAACAGGGCAGAAAAAAGACCTTTCGGGAGGCACCCTACAGCGGCACATGGAGTATCTATTGCCCCTGAACAGAGAGCTCAGGTACCTTTGGTCCTATCTCAGATATTGCAGTGCTCCAAAATTTGACATAACTTCTAGGGACCCAACTACCTGACCTTTCAGTTGTGAGATGAACATGATAACCACTACCCTACAGAAAGTCCTATGTTCTCCTTCTTGCTCATACTAGCTAGTCCAATTAGAAGGTCTGATGTTCCACTCTGTATAAGTGATGCACTAAATTCTAACCCCACAAGGACGCATTTTGTTTGGTGATCATGTTTGTTTTTTCTCTCTCCGCCTTCCATGAGCCATAACTTTTTTATTTTTCCATCTACATAGGCATATAAGGGCTTTTATTTTGCAGGACAAGATGTATGTGACGGTACGGTGGATCCGCTGGACCACCGCAAGCGGTAGTTAGTTAAAGCCACGCCGGGGAAACCCGGATTTCTAAGTACCCCCCGGTTTTCACCAAAGCCCGCCGCAAAGCGGGATGGACTTGCTGCGGCGTGAGGCTACCAGGTCGTTACCCCTGACGTGACTTGCTTGCGGTGGCGGCCGGGGTACTGCGTGTACAGGATCGTAATCCAAAGGCGTAGTCAGGACAGGGCAGAAGGTCAGGGCAGGTGGCAGAGGTTCGGGGTTCAGAGGCGGACAGACGGTCAGGGCAGGCGGCAAACGGGGCAAGGTCAGGAAACGTAGCGGAACGGACTGGTACACGGAATAAGAAATACGGACAAAAGGGGACACTCCAAACTCTCACAAAGCACACCAACAATCTGCAAACAGCTGCAGGTGGCGGATACAGTATCTAGGAACAGCCCCCGGCAATTAACCAATTACCGGGACACGGGCCCCTTTTAAATTTTTTAAAACCCGGGGCCGTCGCCGCGCGCGCTAGGGGGCGCGCAAGCGCACGACGGCCCGGGACAGACAGGAGCGCCGTTCACCGGGCGGGGCCAGGTAAGCAAAGCCGGCGTGGGGACGAGGGTGGCCGCGGGTGACCGCAAT
The DNA here is from genome assembly GCA_025379985.1 of Phyllomedusa bahiana. Lineage (NCBI taxonomy): Eukaryota > Metazoa > Chordata > Amphibia > Anura > Hylidae > Phyllomedusa > Phyllomedusa bahiana. The sequence continues at coordinate 39,243 of JAODAL010037205.1, read as the reverse complement.
GCCTGCGCCGCGGCCCTGGCAGGCAGGGAAACGGCCGCAGGGGCAGCGGTGCCCGCGGCCGCCATGACAGTACCCCCCCCCCTTAGGTCTCCCCCTCTTTTTTTTGAACCTAGCCAGGAGATCTGGAGACAGATTGCCTTCCGGCTCCCACGAACGCTCCTCGGGCCCGAACCCTTCCAGTCGATGAGAAGAACCGTTCCCCTCACTGTCTTCTGTGCAAAGCACCTCCTTGACCTCAAGATGTCATCCGATTCGGCACAGGAGAAGGCGAGAAGATCTAGGGGGAGAAGGATTCAGCACCACAGGCTTGAGGAGCGAGACTTGGAAGGCTTTTCGGGACACGCAGAGTGGGAGGCAAGCGGAGCTTGTAGGATGACCGGGTTAAGCTGACGAAGTCCACAAAAGGGCCCAAATATTTAGGGCCCAACTTGGTACGGGTCCCTTGAAAACGGATGTATTTGGCCGATGCCACACCCTATCACCTGGCTTAAATACAGGAGGAGGTTCCGGTACCTATCGGCCTGAACCTTAGTACGAGAGGAAGCCTGAAGCGGGCCTGACGAGTGACCTGCCAGAGTGACTTGATGTCTCGTACTTGGGCATCACAGGGCTAGGAACGTGACACGAAGCGGCTAGGGGGAGAGGTGGGCGGGTATGTAACCCAAACACAATAAAAAAGGGGGCGGCTTTAGCAGACTCCGAGTCTAGGGAATTGTAAGAGAATTCCGCCCAGGGGAGAAGGTCAGACCAATTATCTTGCCGGGCAGACACAAAATGTCGCAGATAAGCGCCTAAGATTTGGTTGACCCTCTCCACCTGCCCGTTGGTCTGAGGGTGGTACGAAGACGAAAAGTCCAGCTGGACCCGTAACTGAGTACACAGAGCCCGCCAGAACTTAGACACAAACTGGACTCCCCTATCAGAGGTGATGTGCGAGGGGAGCCCATGTAACCGAAAGATATGGTGGAAGAAGAGCTGGGCTAGCTGAGGTGACGAGGGTAACCCGGGCAAGGGGACAAAATGAGCCATCTTGGAAAACCTGTCAACCACCACCCAAATGACCGTGTTTCCGGATGAGGCCGGCAGGTCAGTGACAAAGTCCATAGCAATATGGGTCCACGGCTTCTCAGGCACAGGGAGGGGCAGAAGTAGACCCGCGGGTCTGAGGCGAGGGAAATTGTTACGAGCACAAGAGGCACAGGAAGAGACAAAGTCCCGAACGTCTTGCATGAGAGTGGGCCACCAGTAGTATCTGGAGATGAATTGTACGGACTTGTGAATCCCAGGATGGCCCGCAGTTTGGGACGAATGTCCCCATTTAAGGATTCTGAGCCGCAAAGCAGGACGGACGTAGGTCTTCCCCGGAGGTACCTGTAGAAGGTTCACAGGAGCAGCAGCCAGAAGCCGTTCCGGAGGAATAATGTGCTGTAGGGGCGGCTCCAAGCCTACCGTATCAGAGGATCTGGAAGAGCGTCTGCCCTGACGTTTTTTTCAGCGGTCGGAAGTGTAGGAAGAAATTTAAAAACGAGCGAAGAAAAGCGCCCCACCTGGCTTGTCGCGGATTAAAACGCTGGGCAAAATTGCAGATAGAGAAGGTTCTTGTGATCCGTGTATATTTCGATAGGGTTGGGGCCCCCTTCCAGAGGTGTCGCCATTCTTTAGGGCCAATTTTATAGCAAGGAGTTCCCGGTCCCCAATGGTGTAGTTGCGCTCAGCTGGGGTGAAGGTCTTGGAGAAGAACCCACAAGTTCGCAACTTTCCCGAGGAGGTCTTCTGAAGAAGAACGGCGCCGGCACCAACTGAGGAGGCATCGACTTCTAAGACAAACGGGCGCAGGGGGTCCGGACGAGAGAGAACAGGAGCGGAAGCAAAATGCGGTTTTCAGAGTTTGAACGCCTCTTGAGCCTCGGGCGGCCAGGATTTGGGGTCGGCACCCTTCTTGGTGAGGGCAACCAAGGGTGCCACCAGAGATGAGAACTGAGGAATAAATTGCCTATAATAGTTGGCAAAGCCTACAAAACGCTGAATGGCCCGAAGGCCCACTGGACGAGGCCATTGCAGGACTGCTGAGAGCTTGGTGGGGCCCCATCTGAACCTTGATCGGACACGATGTACCCTAAAAAGGGCAGTGAGGTGCGTTCAAACAGACACTTCTCCAGCTTGGCATAAAGTTGGTGACTCCGGAGACGTCTGAGCACCTGGCGGACGTGGTGACGGTGGGTCTCCAGGTCTGGAGAATAGATGAGAATGTCATCCAGATAGACAATAACACAAACGTATAAAAGGTCCCGGAAGATCTCATTCACAAAGTTTTGGAATACAGCCGGAGCGTTACAGAGACCAAATGGCATGACGAGATACTCGAAATGGCCATCACGGGTGTTAAAGGCTGTTTTCCACTCGTCACCCTCTCGTATGCGAATCAGATTGTAGGCTCCACGGAGATCCAATTTAGAAAAGATTTTTGCGCCACGAAGGCGGTCAAAAAGCTCGGAGATCAAAGGCAGGGGGTACCGATTCTTGACTGTTATTTTGTTCAGGCCACGGTAATCGATACAGGGCCGAAGGGTCCCATCTTTCTTCTCGACGAAGAAGAATCCGGCTCCCGCAGGTGATGAAGACTTACGTATGAAGCCCTTGCGTAGGTTCTCTTGGATATAGTCGGTCATAGCCTTTGTCTCCGGGACGGAAAGCGGGTAAACTCTGCCTCGAGGAGGAGTAGTCCCAGGCTGCAGATCAATAGGGCAATCGAAGGGCCGGTGCGGAGGCAAAGATTCGGCCTGTTTCTCGGAGAAAACATCAGCATAGTCCTGGTAAGGAGCAGGCAGACCTGGCAGAGACTTCGTAGGTTTTGGGAACGGCAATCTGAAGGAGAGGGGCGGACTGCCCGAAGGCATCGTGAGTGACAGGCCGGACCCCACCGAAGAATCTCGCCTGTGTTCCAATTCAGGGTCGGACATGGGTCTTGCAACCAGGGGAGGCCCCCGGGGATCTCAGAAGAGGAACGAGGCGTACGAAGAAACTTCAAAAATTCCTGATGTTACGCCCCCAAACTGCAAGATGAGGGGCGCGTGCAGAACCGAATGGCATCCTTGAGGCATTCGCCACTGACGGAGGACACGAACAAGGGTTTCTGCAGGGAGGTCACTGGAAGCCGGTACTGAGACACCAGTGCATGGCTAATGAAGTTTCCGGAGACCCGAGTCCGGAAGGCGGTGGTCTGGAAGGTGCTGTCCGGCGAGGTTCCGCAAAGAACCGAAAGGGTCAGACGGGGAGAGGTCGCACTGACACCTAGGGTTTCCTCTCCTATGAGCCCTAGGTGCGGAAGTTTCCCGGGCGCACCCGGGCAGTCTCCAAGAAGTGACCGGAACCGCGCAGTAGAAGCACAATTGCCTCAGACGTCGCTGCGAGGTTCTCCTGGGGCGATGTGCCCTTTCCACCTGATAGGTTCGTCCTCAAGAAAAGTTGGAGGGAGGAAGTGGAGGGGGTTGGAAGACAGGAGCTAAGCGAGGTAGCCGGCGTGGTCGGGTGGACTCGCGTTGGAGACGGAGCTCCTGTTGTCTCTCGGCGAAAGGATATCGATCCGGGTTTGGCCAACCGAATTTAGTTCGGTCCAGGAGGTAGGCAGGTCGCGACCCGCGGCTCGTCCTTAATAGTCCCGAAAGGCCTTGCCAGAAAGTAGCCACCAGAGCCTCGTTGTTCCAGGCTAGTTCCGAGGCTTTGAGTGGGAAAATGCACAGAGTAGTGTTTCCCCCAGCGGAGTCGCCCTGTCGGAGGCGGAGCAGTGCTGCGGCAGCTGAGGAGGTGCGACCGGGTTCCTCAAAGACCGTCCGGAACTCCCGGGGGAAGGCTTGCAAGTAGCCCTTAGCGGGTCTCCACGGTCCCACAGCGGAGTGGCCCAGCCCAGAGCTTCGCCAGTTAGGAGGCTAATAATAAAGGGGGACTTTAGGCCCGCTAGTGGGGAAATTGATGTTTCCCCGCATCTCGATGTGTAAAAGAACACTGACTGATGAAACCCCTGCACTTCTTGGGGTCTCCATCATAGCGACGGCGGGAGCGGCAGATGCAGAGAAGGTCCCGGTGCCAGAGCAGGAGGAGCTGAGGCTGCAGGAGCAACTGGTGCAGGTGGGACGGCAGCGGCCGCAGGCGGAGGTAGGCGAGCCGCAAGGTTCTGCATCATGGCTGCGAGCTGGTCGATGCGCTGACTCTGCTGGGCGACGGCCGTCGTAACGTCCCGGAGTTCGGGCAGAGGTACCCTGGCGGAATCCATGGCCAGATTGTACTGTGACGGTACGGTGGATCCGCTGGACCACCGCAAGCGGTGGTAGTTAAGCCACGCCAGGGAACGGAGTCTAAGTAGCCCCCGGTTTTCACCAGAGCCCGCCGCAAAGCGGGATGGACTTGCTGCGGCGTGAGGCTACCAGGTCGTTACCCCTGACGTGACTTGCTTGCGGTGGCGGCCGGGGTACTGCGTGGTACAGGATCGTAATCCAAAGGCGTAGTCAGGAACAGGCAGAAGGTCAGGGCAGGCGGCAGAGGTTCGTGGTCAGAGACGGACAGACGGTCAGGGCAGGCGGCAAACAGGCAAGGTCAGGAAACGTAGCGGAACGGACTGGTACACGGATAAGCAATACGGACACAAGGACACTCCAAACTCTCACAAAGCACACCAACAATCTGGCAACAGGTGCCGGGGGCGGATACATTATATAGGACCAGCGCCCGGCAATAAGCCAATTACCGCTACACAGGCCCTTCAAAATTAAACCAGCGTCGCTGCGCGCGCGCTAGGGGGCGCGCAATGCGCAACGACGGCCGGGACAGACAGGAGCGGCCGTTCACGGGAGCGGGGCCAGGGTAAGCGAGCCGGCGTGGGGACGAGGGTGGGCGCGGGTGACCGCAATGCCCGCGCCACGGCCCTGGCAGGCAGGGAAACAGCCGCAGGGGCAGCGGTGCCCGCGGCCGCCATGACAATGTACTGTCTAATATAAATCCAGTGCAAAGTCTCCGGCACCACTTCAGTTTAAACCATAAACTATATTTACAAAATATTTTATAACACATAGTTCCCATCATCTCTCACACAATTCGGGCTGTATTGCCCTTACTCTATGAGCAGCGTGAAACGTATTAGAGATAATAGGACATGTGTTTCTAATATATTTTGTGAATAAAGTTTATGGTTTTATCTGAAATGGTGTTGCAGGACAAGGCTTTACATTGGATTCATATGTGACTACACCCGAGGTGCGATGGGTTTCCCTACCGTGCATCAGGAATTCCTTTGGAGACTGATAACTCTCCAATCATATCTGCAGATTTTGTTGAGCACCTAGGATCTTTCTTTTCTTTCTTGTACTTTCTAATGGTGTTATTCACCGGACCATAGAATATACTGGAAAATATACTGGCAAAAAAAGTGGGGCAAAATATGTAAAATTGTACTATATAACAACAGTTGTGACTAGTGTACTAGACTGGTTCCATCATAAAACCTCTAAACTTTGAGTACAAATGGAGAAATAAGTGTATGGCTCCCCTCTGTCATCTCTTCCTTGGTTAAACCCCTGATTAGTGAAATATAAAGTAACTGATCTACCCCTAATTACTCAAACCACATCAGTCATTTTTAAGGTTTATGGCCCACAACATAATCTATATACCCTGTCTCAGAGCGACCATTGGTGGTTGCATGGTGTTGCCACTAGGTGGCGTACGTCGAGAGACCTGGTAGAAACATGCCACCGAGGGCCTGGTCTCGGTGGGGGAAGCCAGGTATTGTTGCTGACCCTTGTATGGAGTATGGCTAATGTCCAGCCATTCTGGGCTGACTTTCCCGGCACAGCTGCCCGTGGGTGGGTGGCTGTTCCCACGTTCCCGGTCCCTTTGTTCCAGCCCAGGTATTGGGTAGGTCTCTAGAGACCTATTAAAGAGGCTCTGGCCCCCAGAGGCTTGAGGGAAGCCGATACCGTACTGGAGAGTACAGTGTGTTTGGTGCAGGACATTAGGTCCAGACCACCGGTAGATAGGGTCTATTCTTATGTTTCAGTTAGTGGCCAGATGGCCGAGGTTGTGGTTGATGTGCTTACTCGTCGGTTACCTGCTGGTCCAACAAAACTGGTTGAGGCCAGTGAGACCAAAGTCTACAGTTGGAGTACCTTATGTCGGATGCCCCAATACCGATCTACTAAAGACGGCGATTTCGTGAGGTAAGACCCCCCTGAGCCGATCCAAGATGGCGGCCGAACGAGTGTGAGTCGTCACAAACCCAACTGGCCCTCTCACCCCAATTGAGGGAAACCCTACTCTACGAATCTCAGTCCCTTGTCTTCTAGATATATATACATATATATATATATATATATATATAATATATATATATTTTAATATAATTATATATATATATATATCGAGACAACAAGGTATCTAAATCAAACATAATTTGGGACTTTGCTACTCACTCATCCTTCAAACCATATGAAGATTGCGTCCCTCCTCTAAATTGGTCTCCCAATGTGTGGCTGCAGTATATGCAACTTAAACATTATTATGACACCACCAAACTTGATCTTAAAGGGGATCTATCTAGCTTTGAAGCAATTTGCGGTCCACAAATCTCCCGAAACATTCCATCTCATTAATATATAATATACTCCTGGATGCCCAATCATCTATTGCCCCAGTCTACAAAGCAGTTGCGAAAGGGAACCAGGCCAAACCTTCTCTAATCAAGACTGGGAGAAGGTGTGCATCTTAGTAAACAAAAGTTCCATCTCTTGCCGAATAAAGGAACTTAATTATAAAATATTTTCAAGATGGTACCAACACTGTTGCATGCTTTGTTCGCGTCAGTCCCTTCCATCAGCTGGAGGTGTGTGAATGCTCATGTCTGGTGGGGTTGTGAGAAACTCTGCCCTTTTTGGATCAGAGTCATTGGAATAACTAAACTGATTACATGTATTTCCCTGACAGACGACTCCTTGATTCTCCTCCTCCATATGGTCCCTAAGAAAACGTATGCACTTAAGGGAAGCTTAATTATTTTTCTTTTGATAGCAGCCAAAATACTTATCCCTAGGGATTAATTTCCCTTTTCTAATAGCAGACTTTTTCAAGTGATCTTTTTTTTTACAGGTATAAAAGGGATGAGGGCAGTTCAGGATCAGACCCTTGAAAAGATTAATAAAAAGGAGATAGACTGGATGATCTTTACCACATCCTCAAAATACAAAGCACTGGAATAATACTCACCCATCCCAACCTCCTCCCCCATTCCTCCATATTGTATTCCCCTTCTTATCAGGACCTCTCTCAGTTTTGTTTTTCTTACATGGCTTCAGATAGGAGGGAAATGGGTCCTTCACCTTGTGAGTTGTATCCAGAGAATTGAATTGTGTGTATTGTCTGTATCAAATTACTATTAACCTCTTACCAACCTATGACTTATGGGCACACCATAGTGTCGGTAAGGGGCTTTGTAGTGGGATGGTAGCTCGATCCTGCTACACAGCCGCCTGGTGTTAGCTGCCAAATGCGGTTACAGTGCGAGAGGGCCCCGACCATTTATCACTCCAATCGGGACACCCATGCCGATATCGCAGGGTTCCGATTGGTGAACATGGCAGGGGAAAGCCTTTGGAAGATTTCCCATCGCTGCATATTTTTACTTCTACTTACAGGCAGGAAGTGGGGAAATCGCCATCTTTACCACCATCTATACAATGCATTAGGTTGTAGAAACCCATGCCCCCTAGTGATGAAGCACCCTAGGGGGACTTAAGCTTGTTCCCGGAAATGAGGGGGATATTTAGCCCGTAATTCCGTCGTATTCCCTCAAATGGCGAAATACGTCCCCAATATTACAGTAATCCACAGTTTCATAGAAAAAAATTGGATTATTTTCCTCTCCCTGCCAAAATTTTTTACGGGGAGGGGGGAGAAAAGTGACATGTAAAATTTTTAAACGGGTATACGCCTGTGAAAAATAAATGTCCATGGGGCCGCAGGTCAAACAACCCCCCCCCCCCCCCCCCGCCTGGACCTGGCGTAATTGCTAATTGCGGGGGATACCCCCCACATTTACGCCGTGAAAAAAGCCGTGTGAACCCTGCCTTTTTAAAAAAAAAAAAAAAAAAAGGTTCAATATTTTTGCATCGCCGCGTTGAAAAATTCCCCTTTTTTAAAATATAAATAATTTTCCCCTCGCTGAAAAACCCGGGGAGGAAAAAAAAATCCAATGCAAAAAATTTTTTTTTTTGTCATTTGTTCCCCCAAAAATTGGAATAAAAGTGATCAAAAAAGTTTCATTTATCCAAAAATGGTCCCAAAAAAGCATAGTTTGGGCCCAAAAAATGCTTCAGTCGGTGTTAATGAAAGTGCAAAGAGTATTGTCGCAAAAATGGTCCACGCGCAAATTCAAAAACAGAAAATGTTTAAAAATTTTTAGGTACCAAAAATAATGGAAACCCTTGTTGGCTTTTGGCGGATGCAATAAAACCTGTAAAAACAGATAAACATCTTTTTCCCAAAAGGTTGAACCCCCGGGAAAGCAAAACCCCTGCAAAATGGCAAAGTAGGTTTTTTTCAAAATTTTCCCCCCACTTAAATTTTTCGTTTTTTATTTATGATAAATAAAAGACATAATTAGAAAGCCCCATTTGTTCCCAAAATAAAAGCCCGATAGTCTATGAAATGGAAAAATAAAAAAGTTAGGGCCTGGGAAGGGCGACAATCAAAAAAAAGAAAAAATGGGCCCTTTGGGGTTAAAGGGGGGAAAAATGTAGTTCGTGCTTAACCAGTCTTACCAAATTCCTACAGTGAATTATTTCTCGCTCCCAGGATCAGGAAGTGATGAAAACCCTTTTTATGATGTATTTGAGTTTATCTATTCGTGTAATCTGTTTTTCTATTATTTTGTATTATATGCACATCTAGGAACATCAGATGTATGATGACTATATCTGTTTAATACAGCTCTTTTGAATAAGAAATTTGCACAGCAGCACCGTTTTCCACGACCAATAACTTTTTTGCCCTTTTTCCCAAATGGCCTGAGTGATGTGCTTTTATTGCGGTGAAGGTACTTTTTTTTGGTACCATTTTGGGATAGATCTGACTTTTTTGACCACTTTTATTCAAATTTTTAGGAGATGTGAAATTTGAGATGTGAGATTTGAAACCCCCACAATTTTGTCGTTTACATTTTTTTCTTCTACAGGGTTAAGTGTACGAGATAAAGGATGTTACATTTGAATAGATCAGACTTTTCCGGACATGGTGATACCAATTATGTGTAACTTTTTTTTGTTTTTTTTTATTTGTAAAACTGCAAAAGGGGGGTGATTTGAATTATTTAATATATATATTTTACACCTTTAAATATTTTTTTCACTTGTTCTTTGAGTCTCCCAAGGGTAGTTGACCACTAGGGGGAGCAATCGTTTGTACATCTTTCAGCATTTTGCAAACAATGCTGAAAGGTGAACAAAGATGGTGGTTTCATCACATTCTGCCTGGGGTTAAATGGGAAAGGCGAGGAAAGACTCTTGATAAATGTTGTTCTTAGAAAAAAATGGGTAGGACACCCCCCCCCAAATGTCTTGAAAGTGATTTTGGTGTAGGGTTTTACTTCCCCCACCGCGAAAGGTCCCCCGGGTTTAGAACGGGCAGAAACAATATTTTATTTTTTTAAGATTTATGTTTCAAAGCATGGTAAAAAAAGCGCGTATTTTTTAATTTTTTCACTATAGAAAAAAAAAAAAAATAATATAATGAAAAAAAACAAAATGGGAAATTACCTTTTTTTCAATGCCTCCCCCCACTTTCCCTTTTTTAAAAGGGTTTAAAAAAAGGGGGAAAAAGGGGGGGCTCGCCTATAGCAGCAATTTTCTTATCTCGGGGGGGCGGGGTAGTAGTACAGAGGGGGTCGTAAGATAGTAAACCCTCTCTTAACATGAAGACAGTAAAAGCCCCTTCACCGGATATTGCAGGAAACGGATTTTTAGCCCTGTTGTGCGGTTCTGGCTGCAATCGGCTGGAATCCGCCCCCCCATTTTTGGGAAACCCCGTTCTATAGGAACTATGGATTCCCTCTCTCCTCCTGCCGGCGAATACACCGGGCGGGGGGGAAATGATTGTTCATTAAACCCGGTGGGGGACCCGTGGTTAATGAAAAACTTTGGGGCCGGGGGGAGCGCCCCCCCCCCTTATAAGCCCTAATTGCGAGCGAAATCCCTGGAACCGGGCCAAATCTGCTACATCCTATGAATGACCCTCGATCATTTTTAGGGGTACTAATATATTTTTGTATGGAGCTCAACTTCCTAAAAGAGTGAAAAAGAGACCTCACCAAATCAAAAACTATTCACTGGAATAGGACAAATACATAAAACTTTTATTCAAATAATTAAAATTGCTACATATACAAAATTTTAAAAGAATAAAAGTAAAAGGTTTTAAAAAAACGATACATTTGCACCCCCCCCTACCCTTACGAGATAGGCATAAAAGCTTCCGAAGTAAAATTGCAGATACTTCCAAAATACTTAAGGATGGTAGGGGGGCCCAATCCAAAAATGTATAGGGGTTTAAAATCCTTTTTGGGAAGTTCCCCCGGCCGGGTTTTCGGACGGTTTTTCAGCGTTTGCGGTTTTGCAGACGCCTGAAAACGGCTGAAAATGACACAAATTTTCTTAGGAAAACCCGTGCGTGTCCCCACGAAGGTTTTGCCTGGCGGTTTTTTCCGCCCCCGGGCCATCAAAAATAAATTTAGATGTTCATTCTTCCGTCGGTTTCCGGACGAATATGAACACCTCAATGGGAGGGGGGAGGGCTCTTCTCCGCTCATCGCGGAGAAAAACCGTCCCCCCTGCGGCCGTGGGGACGGCCGCAAAACAGGACAGATACCGGCCGGCAAACCGGACGGTATTTGTCCTGTGCCGTGGGAACGCAACAGTTTATATACCAAACCCTTCCTAACAACAAACAAGGCCATTGCCCATATAAGAGCGGCCACAAATGGAAACCTAGGCCCTAGAGATCCCTATAAATTGCACCAACACATTTCCATCTCAAAGAAATGCAAAGATATTCAAAGAAGATGCCAAGGTAACGAGGCCCAGATCAGTTAACATGGCGGCTGGAAGCCTGTTGAATTGCCGCCATGTTTTTTGCTTTACTACTTCCTGTCCTAGGCAGGAAGTAGAAAAATCGCCATCTTTGTCTATACAATGCATTAGGCTGTATAAATAATCGCACCCCCTAGTGTTCAAGCTATCTTAAAGGGGTTGTCTCGCTACAAAGAATAGCTTTCAAATTGTAGGGAACACAAAATAAAGACATTTTCCAAATATATTGCTTTGTTCCTCTGTTTTCCCTAAGGAGATACAAGTGAATTTATGACCTCCCTGGCTATTTCAGTTCCCTCAGTAACCGACCTGTAAACAATTCTCCCCCCGCTGTTTGTTCAATGAGATAACAGTGAGTGATGTCATCACACAGGTCATGGCAGTGTCCTGTGCTGCTCAGCAGTAAAAAGCTTGATTTATGTAAAATAAACAGAACTGTAATTAGGGCTTTTGTTTTGGGGATCAGATAAGAAAGTCCTGTTAGTAGTTTGAGAAGCTAATATGATCTAATTAGCATCTGAAAAGCATGGAGCTGTACATGCATGGGTGGTTTATGCTATTGATCGTCTGGAACCAGGAAGTGACAGAGTATTTCATTCATGCATTCTCTGAAACTCTGAAGGGAGACAACTCCTTTAATGTTAAGGTGAAAAAAAAAGTTTTTATTTATATAGGTCTTTCTCAAGCCTATTTTATATATATATATATGTATAAAATAGGCTTGCAAGGGGGGGCGTGGCCAGAAGTTGAAAGAAGATGGGACGCTTAGGAGAGCTGCTCGTGGAACCTCGCTAAAACAACGGTGCTTGGCCACGGCCCAGTAACCGGCACTTCAGCGAAATTTACCTGCCTTAGCTACCAGGAGCCAGAGAGGCCACGACCAAATCGCCTGCGGATAGCCCACAGACGGGACAACGATCACTCGCCGGCCCATACGCCACCCGTGCGCAAAGAACTGCGACCCGGCCGATTTAGGGGGGCGGAGAGAGAAGAAGAGAAACTGCGGCGCTCAGCGATTCACCCATGCCCCCCCCCCCCCCCCCCCCCACGCCCCCCCCCCCACCCCCCCCACCCCCATCTCCCCACCCCCCCCCCCCACCCTCCCTCACCTCCATCCCCCCCACCCCACCCCCACAAACCCCAACCACACAGCTTGTAATTTCTGGAGGAACACCGGGAACCTGAGGATCGCAGCCCGACCATCTCAACGCGGTACGGAGTTTAGAGGGTCCTTCAACTCGCGATGCTCGAGAAAGGGATACGGCAGCCATGCGGCGCTGCACCCGCAGAGTTGAGTACGCTTCTAGAGGGTTATCAACTGCTGGTCTCCCATAACGGTCCCGATTTACCTGCAAGCAGCCAGAGATCCCCGATAACTCATTACCCTGCACAGAAGGGAACTGTAGGATTAAAATAAACCCGGACAGTTGTATTGGGGACAGTTTCGGGGCCATCACATCCTTGCTCCCTCTGACTCTGTGTGAGACCGCTTTTCATGAAAACGGCTTTTGGGGAACCTACCCTTGTGCCACAATTAAAAAACCGAACTTGCTAAATCCAAAAGCACCTGGGCGCAGAGACGCTACCCACCATTACTCCACCTACATTTAGGTGACTTCGGCGGCCATTTTAAATGCACAGCCATCAGGGCCTCTGCTGCAAATCTTATCCATGGCCAGAACAAGGCGGATGCTTAACTTGCGGGGAAGCCAGCTCTCACGCACTCTGGACAGTTGATTACCTGTAGCATCAATGATACGTTTAAGGAGAGTCCAGGGTCCCCAAACTACCTGCCAGCACATCCCTAATGTATCCACAAGCCACCCAAAAACAATCTGTGGGTATTGCTGCATGACTGCCTTTCAAAACCCCCAGATAACTACCCACAACAACAAGGCTTCTCACCTGTGGAGAGGTCAAAGCCTATCACTACCGAACTTTACAATCTCCTGCAGGACAGACAAGACTGCACTTCTAGGCGGCCGCTCAGCCGTCATAACCCCCCAAAAAATCAAAAACACCAAAGAAAACCTTTGGGCCCAAGCTCCCGCCCCGCTCGAGTTCTAAGACAGGGACAATGGCGTCAACCTCAAATCTACTATCTCAGAAATCTCCGGACCACCAGTGGTCCTCCTCCTCCGAATCATTGATGGGAGCTGCTGAACCTCCCCCCAGAGCATCTTCACAGATGGAAGAATGGAAGGCCTATCTAGACCACATACCCACGAGAGCAGACTTCAAGAGTTTGGTAGTGGAGGTCAAGGAAGCATGCAGGACGGAGATTGCCGCTATGCGTTCTGACTATGAAGATGCATGGCGACAGGGTCTATGACTTAGAAGACGCCTTGACACAACCGAAGTATATGTCACTGATGTACAATCTTCAGTATCGCTCATGCATCTCGCGATAAAAGACGCAGCACGTCACCTAGGAGGACTTAGACAATAGGAGGGTCGCCGTAATAATATACGGATCCGAGATTTACCGGAATCAAAAGGTGCTGAAGATCTGCGCGCCATTCTCAATACTGTCTTCAAATTCCATAATGGGGTGAGCCCTCCATTCACCAGCATAAAATAGAAAGGAGCTCACACGAGCCCTGAAGCCCAAACCATTGCTGGTAAACCCGAGTTGGGATATGTAATTTGCTGCCTGCAAGATTTTGAGATAAAAGAACGTATAATGTCTAAAGCCCGTGTCTTACGATCCATTGAGTATGAGGGGGCCAAAATTCAACGTTTCCCAGATCTCTCATGGACTCATGGATGACTTTACACAAGAGACGTTGCCTAAAACCCTTGCTGGAGGAGCTCAATCGGCGCCTACCCCCCCCCCCCCCCCCCCCCCCCCCCCCCCCCCCACCCCCCCCTACCGCTCTCTCTCTCTCTCTGGAAATTCCGATTACAATGGGGATTACCTTCGTCATGTAGCCACAAATGGAGGGGAAAATCGGCTTTGTTAAAGTCACATGGAGACTTGGAGCAATTCTGTTCTAAATTGAACATCCCAATCCCGGATCTCCCAGACTGGGAGCTACAACTCCCCTCTCCCCTCCCCCCCGCCAGTGACCTGGCAACCGGTGCCCACCAGCAAAAGAACGCGACCAAAAAAAGAACAGGAGGGGCTGTCACCCACGGGAGCCCCTGTACAGCCCACTTGAGTATATTTATGCTGACTTGTGATTGCATGTTCATTAGTTATGAGGTTTAACTAACAGGTTCTATGACTAGATAGTAGATTATGTTTCAATACCAAATTGGATAAGCCGGGTTCTGGATAAATTTTTAGCAGCTCGCACCTACTGACACTGGACCCTGGGTTGCGGCTTAGGGAAGGGACTGATGCCTATCCTCCAGATACCGGGCCCTCTCCTGTGCTGGGACGTTGATCTGGGATTCAGGGTGTTCGAGCTTAAAAAGCGAGGGTTCCCTGCGGTCTTCTGCAGGTGCCTGACACTTCCTCTCACAGGGAGCTACAGAACCACACGACCCTACAGCTATACCTTATTGTCCTAGGTTGGCTGAACAGGTCAGGTGGTGGTTTTCTCTTGGAGGGGCTCTCCCCCCTCCTTTTTTGTTGAGTGTTTGATATTTGAGGTATATTCTTGTTCTCCCTCCTCCCCCAAGGGATTACTACCCTAGGAGGATTACTTTTTTGAAGCCCGAGGTAGTAGGATTCTCCTCGGTACTATGTGGTTCTTTGTGTTGTCTTGTCCTTTCCCTCCTTATTGTGTCCTGTCTAATGATATGCTTCTTCAGATGATAAATCTTGAGGGCCCGCATACATATCACATCATTAATAATGGCTAACTTAGTGTCAATAAACGTAAAAGGCCTTAATTCTGATGCAAAAAGAAGACTATTGCTGACGGAACTTAAACAATTAAAGGCAGAAATAGTCTTCTTGCAAGAAACCCACATTCACAATAGAAAGGGAACTTTAAATTTTGTTAGGCATCATATACCCTCACAGAATATTTCTCCTCCCAATCCAGGAAAAAAAGCAGGGGTCAGTAGCAATACTGCTAGCCAAAAAACTTGAACCCCTTCTGGTCCATAACACACTGTCATCGATATTCGGGCGGTACATAATTTTAGAGGCTTATCTCGGGCATTGCCTTTTTACCCTTGTGCAATATTTATTTACCTTAACCAATCTCAGATTCGTTTCCTCAACAAAGTTCTTTTGAAGCTAAAACGTTCCCCCTCTTCCACGGTGATAGTGGGAGGTGACTTTAATATGGCCTTCTCGGAAACCGCAGATAGGCTTCATCTACGTGCTCAATCTAACGCCCTCACCCAGCCTAGGATCTCCAGGGAGTTTAGGAAAATAATTAGAAAATATGCCTTATTTGACCTCTGGAGGGTAACACACCCCCGAGAGCGATCCTATACCTTTTTCTCAGCACCCCACAATTCTCACTCGAGAATAGATTACTTTTTTGGCAATATTCCAACCCTACGGCGAATGATGGACGCGGATATTAAACCTATCACATGGTCAGACCATGCCCCCATCACTTTATCGCTTAAACTGCAAACTGCACCGATTTGTAAATGCCACTGGCGGTTAAACGAAAGCCTTATTAAAAATCCACAAACTAGAGAAGAATTAAGGCAACACCTTATAGAGTATTATTCCACTAATGAAAACTCTGTCTCCTCTCCTTTAGTATTATGGGAAGCCCATAAGGCAGTATTCCGGGGATGGTGCATTTCCGTGGGTGCCAGAATAAAAAGGAACACAAACCAGCGTAGAGTCCTCCTCCAGACCCAGCTTTCTGCCCTGGAGTCGTCCTTGGCTGCCGCCCCGACAAGGGTTAAATTGAGAAAAATAATAGACCTCAGAGCACAGCTGAAAGCCCTGGCCCTGATCAGAACTGAAAAGATGCTACTTTATTCGAGGCAGAGATACTACGAAAGGGGCAATAAGGCGCACACCTTGCTGGCGAGGCAGATGAGGGAAGACCTGGACAGATGTAACCCATATGCTCTAAAAGACAGAAGGGGTCAAGTAAAGTATGACCCAGATGCAATTGGGAAGTTATTCCATGAATACTTTTCTAAGCTATACTCACTACCGGACACCCTCCCTGCTGGTGAAGAGGAGAGAAACAACAAGCTAAAAAACTGCCTGTCATCCTGTAAACTACCGTCCTTGTCATCAGAGGCAGTAGAATCCCTTAATTCCCCAATTACCCTGGAGGAGATGGAGGCAGCTCTGAAATCTATGCCCAAAGGCAAAGCTCCTGGCCCAGACGGCTTACCATATCTATATTACCAGGTCTATGGACCCCAACTCTCGGTATACCAACTGCAAGTGTATAATTCTATTCTCAATGGAGCCACAGTACCCGCCACTTTCTTGCACTCGCATATATCCCTAATTCCTAAACCTGATAAAGATCCCATAGAAGCTTCAAACTACAGGCCAATCGCCCTACTAAATACAGATCTCAAACTATTCACAAAAATACTGGCCAACAGACTGGCAGTATGGCTTCCACACCTAGTACACAAGGACCAGGTTGGCTTCGTCCTGAATCGCCAAGGGGGGGACAATACAAGGAAGGTGATTGGCCTAATTGATGCGGTCAATTGGCTTGGTAATTCAGCTCTATTACTCAGTTTAGATGCAGAAAAGGCCTTTGACCGCCTCAATTGGTCCTATATGATGGCCACATTGAAACACTATGGAATATCGGGCCCCTTCTTGCAGGCTATTGCGGCACTCTACTCTACCCCCACGGCAACTATAAAGCTCCCTTTCAGTATGTCCCCATTAATCAGAATCTTTAATGGCACAAGACAGGGTTGCCCCTTATCCCCCTTGGTGTTTTTGTCATTACGTTGCGAGGCACTCTCGCCTCAGCAATTCGTGAAGATGTAAACATCAGAGGGGTCACAGTCAAAGATAGGGAATTCAAAATATCACTATTCGCGGATGATGTATTGCTGACTATTACCTCCCCACTAACGTCTTTGCCTAACTTGCACTCAATACTACATAGATTTCAAAATTTATCAGGATATAAAATAAACACATCTAAAACTGAAACCCTGTCTATAAATATTCCTGAACGTGAGTTATCTCATCTGCAGGCTAATTATCGCTATAATTGGAAATTGTCGGCCCTCAGATCAGATATTTAGGTACTAACCTCACCTCTTCTTTCTCCACACTCTATAAAGCTAACTTTCGAAACAAATATATTGAAATCAGGAACCTATTGCAAAAATGGATGTCACTACCCCTCTCTCTCCTGGGCAGAATAGCTGCAATAAAAATGAATATCCTACCTAAGCTGCATCGACCCTATGTGAACGCGTTCTACCTGTCCCGGTCCCGATGAAGGATTTGAAATGTATCCAAGCGTCTTTACTCAAATTTATATGGTCAAAAAAAAGACACAGAATTGGAAGGAATACTATGATGACTAGGAGGGAGGAGGGGGGTTTGGCGGTCCCTGACCTGGTGAAATATTATTGGGCAGCGCAGCTTCGGAGGATCCCAGCCTGGTCCTCTATGCTAGCCACTGCTAAATGGGCTGAGATAGAGAAGCTATGGCTGGCACCGATACACCCCAATTCCCTGCTCTGGGCCACTTCCCACGTGACCATTGATACTCAATTACTTGGCCCAATGCAGGTAACAAGAGCAGTGTGGAAAAAATGTATGAGGAAGTTTAATCTATGTTCAGCCGCCTCACCCATGACCAACTTTTTGTTCAACCCCATGTTTACAGGAGGTATGGGCAGCCTGGCCTTTAAACCTTGGTTTGATAGGGGTCTATTTAGATTTGCTGACATAGTAGATCGGCGCACGAAACGCATACTACCCTTCCAGGCTCTAGAAGCTGACTTTGGAATCCCGGAATCTTGCTACTACTCCTATCTACAAATAGCCCATTTCCTATCCTCCATACTGAACTCATCAGTGGTGTCGTCTCCTACCAGATTTGAGTTATTATGCAAGCTGTGCAATTCAACTAATGGTCTGATATCAGACATCTATGCATTGCTGTCGAATCCACTCCCAGAGGAGCCCCATCGACATCCCTATATGCTAAAAATGGGAAGCTTTCCTGAACAAGCTGCTTTCAAGGGAGGAATGGGAACTGGTATGGTGCAGAGCCACCCAATCTTCACTGTGCAGCACCTATAAAGAAAACCAGTTAAAAATTGTGATGCTTTGGTATCACACGCCAAATATCTTGCATAAACTTAAACCTACGATACCTGATACATGTTGGCGGTGTAATTCACATGGAGCCCATGTACTCCATATCTTCTGGGAGTGTACATTCATTAGACAGCTTTGGACGGATGTCAATAATTTTATCAGAGATCTCCTTGGGATCCAGTTATCCCTAGATCCAATGGTATGCATATTAAACTTGTTTCCAACGACACTAGGAAAGCCTGTTCAGAAACTAATCCTACATATTCTCACTGCAACGAAATGTATGATCTCTTCGTATTGGAAACGAAATGACCCCCAAGGCTTAGTGTTGTGTTAGACGTTAAAGGAACATAAGGTCTTTAGAATACTTAACTGCCATATTGAATGATGGCGTTGATAAATTTCATCTGACCTGGGACAGCTGGGACACCTATGTCACAGTACACGATATAGGTGCCTGAGCATCTTAATGTCTGATGGACCTTCAGGTTGTATTCTCAGGTTCTCTTGAATATGCCCTCTCCCCCTTTCCCCTCGTCTTGTGAAGTCCTTGTGTCTTTGTATTTGTGATTTTCATCTGTAAGATAATACAGGGGCCTATTTAGATCACATCGGATATAATTGTTAAATAGTTAGCCTTTTGAGCTATTAAGCAAATATGCTTCATCTGCCACTGTTTTGTGACTCTTTATGTATACTATGTACTTGACTACTGATGTGTTCATTGCAAAGAAATGCAACTATTTTGATCTTATGAAAACTTTAATAAAAATACAGTTTACAAAAAAAAATAGGCTTGCAAAAGACCCTGAGTGAGCCGAAACGTTGCCTTTGGACAACGATATAAAGCACGCTATTTTTCATCCCCATCATTTGTGAGTGCAAGCGGAGTCTACCTTATATTCTATATATATATTTATATATATATATAAATATATTATATATATATATATATATATATATATACTATATAATGTGAGACAGTGGACATGCGACGTTGTGGAAGGAAGATATGGGTTTCCCCTAGAACGCTCTCATATTGTGGATATGGGAGCTTCATGGACCAAAGGGTCGTCACCGAGAGTGGCCTGGACTCGGTGAAGGGGAGAGCCGACAGTTCCTGTGTTTCAGTAGCACTATGCTGCTGACCATTGTGTCTTTAAAAGCGGTTCCAATCCGCTTGTGTCGGGCCGGGCTTTTCCTGGAGGGTCAAAGAGCCTGGGTGGGTGGCCACTCCCACGCCCCAGGTGAGGCGGGGCTCAGGGCCTATAAAGCCTGGGTCTGCAGGCCTCTGTCATGGCTGCTGGTGGAATACTGCAATCCCACATGGTAAGCTATGCCCTGTTACTCTGTATATTGGTCTATGTACAAGAGGCATGAGTGGGTCTCTGCTTAGTCAGGGCCAATTATGTATAGTTAGAGCTTCTTGCTGAGCAGGATTTTTGTTTTGTATGTTTTGCCTGACATTAAGGCCTGTGTTGTTTTTGTTGCCATTTTAATAAACCCAGGGCATAGCTGGATCTTGGAACTTTTTATGCTTTGTCCCTTGTCTCCGTCTGCCAAATCCCAGGCTGCTACCTGAACGCTGAGGCTACCCCCCACATATGGTGCTTCGGATTGGGGCACGCTGACGTTTTAAAGAGACATACACGCGTTTAATGGACCTTGTCTGGCAATTGTTGATAAGGGCAACACGGCCCGGTGTAAAAGTCCTTGGGATAACGCTAAACTCTATGTCCTGGGTTTGAAAAGCTGCAGCTGCGCAGGGCAATCAGAGTCCGGCCAGGATGGATGAACTTTTAAAACAGCTTATCCAGGCAAACGTAGCTTCAGCTGATGACAGCGAACCAGCCAGAAAGGTGCATGAGGAGGCCATGAGGGCCCAAGCCGAAAACCAATGCCCCCTGCTCATAGAAGCGAACCGTCTCGCCTAAAGGAGCAGCAAACATTAATAAGCAGGCTCCAAGAGAAGGTCTGGGCGGCGGGCGGTGGCGCAAAATGTGCAGGGACGGCAAGCTCCCTTACCACCACCCGTGCTGCCCGTGCAGTCTTCCCTGCAGACAAATCGACGACGTTCAGATGACGTCGAGGCCTACACATACGGGATCTATGAAAGAGTGTACGAGCAGAGAAGCTCCGATGGCTCAGTGGGGCTGAAGTGCTGGCGCCTTTCCTAACTGGGGAGCCGCAGAGACAGGAGAAGGCGTTTATTTCGACCTCGTGAGCAAGGAACGCCAAGGATCTATGCTGAAGTCTAAAAGGCGAGATCCTGGCTCGCTTGGGGAGGTCAACACAAATGTGCGAGCACCGACGGTGCAAAATTGGACTTTTTCTGACCATCTTCCCGCGCGCTCTCAGATGTACGACCTGATTACACTTGAGTGAAAAAATGGCTACAACCCGAGGAGTCTACACTGCTCTTCACCAAATAGTGGAACGAGTCGTCTTGGACAAGTTCGTACGGTTTCCTTGCCTCCTGGGATCCAGCGCTGGGTTGGACAAGGCGAGACACCAAAGAGCGGAGCAGCTGGTTAACTGGTTTGAAAGGTACAAAGCACCGAGGACTTGCTTCAAGCAAGCCTCCCCGGGACGCTCCAGCCAGGATCAGCGGCATCCGTCCGGAGACATCTGGTAAGAACTGTTCCATATATATAGGGGCTGTGGAAAAGTGTCAAAGGGTGGTGGCCAGAGGGGGGACTCTTTGGAAGGAAAGGACCCAAATGGGACAGCCCGGTCTAGGGAAGAGTCTCAAAGGAGACCGGGGTCCACATACTGTGTGGCGGTGTCATGGTCCTGGGCACTGTTGCCGCTAAACTGTCCCCTTACAGTTTGAGCGATGGATGTGCGACACAGCTAGGCGGGGGAGGTCGTTATTTGCCCGGCCAGTGTGCTCTGCAGAGGAACTGAGTCAGCAGACCTGATCGGCTGCTGTGTCATCTAAAGTGAATGACTAACGGGGTTAACGGCTCTCCTGGACTCAGGGAGTTGGTCACCCTGGTGCACGCCAGTTCTGATTGACCCTACGTCACTCATCTGGACGCGTTGGTAGGGGTCCTGTGCATCCTTGGGACACAAAGGAATACCAACTGCCCTAGTCAAACTACGAGACTCCTTGCGGTGTTGCTCACATGAAGTGGGCGTGCGTCAGGGACCCTCATGCATACGGTGATCCTCTAGGGGAGAGAACTTTCCCCCTATTCTGGGACTTGTGGCTAAAAAATGTCACAGATGGGTACAACTATTGATAATGAGGTTTGACATATACCATGTGTACCAGAACCATATGACCCTGATTCCAGGGTTCCGCAGTGGGGTGACCACTGAGAATAGTGATGTTTTCCCCTAACTGTGGATGGCGCGGTGAAAATGGAGAGGAACGGGAGGAAATGTCTACTGTACCGGACTTAGAGGTCTCCTGGGATAATTTTGGGATGCTCAACTCAGAGATCCCACCTGGTAAAAGCCGAGAGAATGTTGAAAGTCATAAATGGGGAGCTCAATTACCCTGGGGCTGAATACTGTGTTCCACACATGGCAGTCAACCAAGACGCTGTTATTACAGGTTCAAAGGTTCGGGGGGAGGTTGTGGTAAAATGGTTAGTACCCCTCCCATATTCGGAGAATGTGTTAGATCTCTCCCATAAGCATGCGTAGGGGGCCTTTAGGGTACGGGAATAGACCAAGAGCGCATTCTTCATAGAGGTTTTATTGGCCAGGGTGCACAATGACGTTAAAGCGTGGTACTGCTGAATCCTGCCCGAGTTGCCAGTTAACGGCTCCGATGCACCATTTCCGTAGCAACCCTGGTGCCATTGCCCATCATAGAGGTACCCTTTGAAAGGATAGCGATGGATCTAGTGGGCCCATGGTTGAAGTCTGCTAAGGGGCGATCAGTACAATATTGGTGGTGCTACCTAAACTATTGTCCACCCGGTACCCAGAGGCTGTTACCTTACGTTTATACATCATATAAAAGTATTTGCAAGGGAGCTGTTCTACATGCTTCTCCCGGACTTGGTATACCAAAAAAGAGATCCTAACCGACCAGGGGAAACCCCTTTTATGTCACAGGGTTATGAAAGAATTGTGCAAATTATGAGTCATTCTAAAATCTGAACCACAATCTGTATAATCACCCACAAACAGATGGTTTGGTTAGAAAGGTTCAACAAGACCAATAAAGAGCATGTTAAAGATGGTCGGTTAGTAAGGATGGGATGGAACTGTGACTGTCTTTCTGACATACCTAATGTTACTCAGTCCGGGAAGCTTCCACAGTCATTCCACAGGTTTCTCCCCGTTTGAGGTTAGTCTATGGTAGACTCCACGGGGCTTAATGATATAGCTAATGAAAACTTGGGTGCACGGTCCACCCCCTAATAGAGTGTTATTGAACAAAAAAACAATAAAAAAATTTCCTTATGCAGATCGTATAGCTGCAAGTCATGCCCATATTAGGAACTTTTACAGCAGGCCCAAGGGCCCAAAGCCGGGTGTATAATATGTCTGCCAGGTGAGGACCCTTTTCAAAAAATAATACACCAGGTGATCGGGGCTTCCTTGTGTTAGTGCCACTTGGAAAGTCAAAATTTTTAGCAAAATGGGTAGGGACCGTATGAGATAATTGAAAACGGTCGGGGAAGTAAATTATAAAGTAATACTTAGCGGGCAAAAGAAAACCAGAACAACTTATCATGTAAATTTAATTAAACCGTTGGGAAGATAGGGAGACCCTGAAGCTGTAAGTAACCCCCAGGAAGGGTTTCAGAGGGGCGTATTTCAGAGATCCTGTCCAAAGTCCAGAAACAGGAAAACCCTTGAATTCGTCAGAGAAATAAGGATGTTCGTTCTCTGATGTTACCTAGGGCGCACGAATGTGATATAGAAACATGACATGTCACCGAACCGGGAGTAACGGTTCATCTGAAACCGTACCGGCGTCCCAGAAGCTCGTAGACAGGCCATATCAGAGGAGGTCAAAGAAAATGTTGGACATCGCGAGTAATTGAGGAGTCCAGAAGTGGTGGTCCAGCCCAATCGTGCTGATACCAAGCATGATGGCTAATTACGCTTCTGTTAATGGACTTCAGGAAGTTAAATTGAGGGGTCTCAAAGTTCGATGCGTTACCCAAGCCGAGAGTAGTGAGTTGATTGAGAGGCTAGGTCAAGGCCAGATACTGCTCTACTTTTGACCCATAAAGGTTATTGGCAGTTCCCCTTACCAAAAGGGCCAAAGAAAAGGGACAGCTTTTGCCACCCCAGATGGTCTGTTTCAGTACGTCTGCTTACCGTTTCGGGTTGCATGGGGCTCCAGCAACCTTACCAGATGCTAATGGATGTACTATTCTCATTCCCATCGTCGTTATGCTTCAGCGTATCCGACGACATAATTATCTTTAGTGAGTGACTGGGACAGCAATCTATCTGAAGGTACAGGCTGTGCTTGATTAGCTTATAGAAGCTGGGCTTACAGCAAATCCAAAAAAGTGTTGCCTAGGTCTGGAAGAAAAGCCGAGTACCTGGGGTATGTAAAAATTTTTTGGTAGGGGATATAAAACCACAAGTCAATTAAAGTCAGAGGCTATACAAGGTTGGCCGCAACCTACTACAAAGAAGCTAAACACAAGTAAAGGCTTTTTTAGGTATTGTAGGGTATTATCGAAAGATTCATTACGAACTTTGCTAGCATCGCCGCTCCTTTACAGACCTGACAAGACATCAGTAAGGTCAGTTATGGTTAACCTGGGGGCCCAGAAGCAGAACGGGCGTTTCAAAAGTTAAAGTGGCACTGTGTTAAAACCGCCAAGTCCTAGTCAACCCCTAACTTTTAAAGTGGAGTTTTATTGTTGCAGACTATGCATCGGACGTGGGGACTAGGTGCACTGTACTTTCACAGCAGAGTGGATGGAGGGAAGAGCACCCCGTCACATATCTAAGTAGAAGATAGCTTCACGCAGCCTGAGCGTAACTATAGTATTGTTGTGCGGGATGTGGCTGGCCATCAAGTGGGCCTCGAGTCCCTCAAATATTACCTACTGGGAAGACACTTCGGTTTAATCACGGACCATTCAACACTAACATGGATTGTCCCAGCAAAAAAAGAGAAAAAAAAAAGAGGAACAAATGCAAGAGTCACAAGGTGGTTTTTGAACATTACAGAATTTTGTTTTCTGTGGAACATATGGGCTGGAAAACTACAGGGCAAATGCTGAGCGTTATCAAAGAGGTCCACTGTTCTTGGTAAAGTGTCCGTCCCCCACAGGTTACGAACAGAGGGGCGAGGGTATGTGAGACAGTGACAGGCGACGTTGTGAAGGAAGATATGTTTCCCCTAGAACGCTCTCATATGTGACTAATAGGGAGCGCATGGCAGAATGCGTGCTCAACGAGTGGGCCTGACATGGTGAAGGCGAAGAGCCGACATTCTGTGTGTCAGAATGACCGACTATGCTGCTGACATGTGTTTTTATAGCCGGTTCCAATACGCTTGTGTCCGGGTCGCTTTTCCTGGAGTGGTCAAAGAGCTGGGTGGGTGGCACTCCCACGCCCCAGGTGAGGCGGGGCTCAGGCCTATAAAGCCTGGGTCTTGCAGGCCTGTATGGGTGCTGGTGGAATACTGCAAGCCAACTGGTAAGCAGCCTGTTACTCTGTTGTATATTGGTTATGTACAAGTGGCACTGAGTGTGTCTCTGCTGTAGTCTGGGGCCAATTACTGTATAGTTAGAGCTACTGGACGAGCAGGATTTTGTTTTGTATGTTTTTGCCTGACATTAAGGCTGTGTTGTTTTGTTGCCCATTTTACATAAACCAGGCATTAGCCTGGGACTTGGACTGTTATATGCTGTGTCCCTGTCTCCGTCTGCCAAATCCCAGGCTGCTACCTGAACGCTGAGGCTAACCCCCACAATATATATATATACAAACACAAACATATATTGCCATTTTACAAATAAAAAAATAACATAATAAAAAAGTTACACATAACTGGTATCTCCATGTCAGAAACAGTCTGATCTATTAAAATATAACATCAGTTATAATTTCAGGTCCCCTAAAAATTGAAATAAAATGATTAAAAAAAAGTTGCATCTATCCCAAAATGGTACCAATAAAAAGTACAGTTCAGGTCGCAAAAATGCTCCTCACTCCGGTGTAAAGGTGGAAATGCAGATAATGGTGCTGCGCTGCAAATTCCAAAAATAGAAAATATTTGGATTTTTTTTTTACAGTACTAATAACACATAAACTAGAGATGGTGCGAATTTCTCCAAAAATTCGGGGTCGGTCACTTCGCCCGAATTTCCCGACAAATAAAATTCGGTCCGAATTACTTCGGGACAAATCACGTTAAAAACAGAGACTTTTTCCAGGCTGCACAGAGCCGGGAATGGGTGCTGTAGAACGTTTTGTGCCATGCTTAAATATGCAGTGGGAGCTTGGTTTGGTCTTCATAATATGTTGTGTTTTAGTATGACACGCACAGACTGCCGCCGCTCTTAGAATCGCTTCCACTATATAATTCCCTGGGCACTTAAGGACGAGCCAAAAATGACCAAAAAACTGATGGGGGAATGTAGCCTGATAAAAAGTCATGGAGCAACAGCTGGAAAAAAACAGCTGAGGGCTCAGGTGGCAACATCAGTGGACAGAATGTGGAGGTGACGGGCGGGCAGCCACCAGCAGCATGAAGGTTCAGACAGCAGTGGCACAATGACATTCTGGAGTGGCAAATAAACAGAGTAGGCCACAGAGTGGCACAATGACACAGTGTGTTGGTTTCGGCAGCAGGCACAGCAGCCAGCATGAGGTCAGACATGTGGTCACAACTCAATGACATTACTGGTACCCGGTGGCAAAAACTCGAGTAGGCCACAGAAGTGGCACAATCGTCAAAGAGTGGAGGGTGACTGGCGGGGCAGCAGCCATGTGGTCAGCAGTTGCCACAATTGACATTCTGGATGGTCGGGCAAAAACAGGACTTAGGCCACAGAAGTGGCACAATGACACAGTGTCTGGGAGGTCACGGCTGCAGCAGCATGAGGTCAGAGAGTTGGCAACCTGACATTCTGGAGGGCAAAAACAGTAGTAGGCCACAGAGTAGGCACAATGACCAGAGAGTGGTGGGGAGTGCGGTGGCAGCAGGCATGAGGTACAGAAGTGGGCACAATTGACATTCTGGAGGTGGCAAAAAACAGGGTAGGCCACAGATTGGCACCAATGACAGAGAGTGGAGGTGTGGTGGCCTAGCAGCATGAGGTCAGGAGTGGCACAATTCAATGACATTCTGGAGGTGGCAAAAAACAGGAAGTAGGCCACAGAGTGGCATAATGAACAGTGTGGAGGTCCGGCAGCAGCAGCATGAGGTCAGAGAGTGGCACAATGACATTCTGGAGGGTGGCAAAAAAACAGTAGTAGGACACAGAGTGGCAACAATGAACAGAGAGTGGATGGTGACGGTGGCAGCAGCAAGAGGGTCAGACAGTGGCACACAATGACATTCTGTGAGGTGGCAAAAACAGGAGAGTAGGCCACAGAGTGGCACATATGAAAGAGGGAGTGAGGTTTTTACACACCCTTTGTGTTGGGGGGGGGGGCCCGGCCCCCCGGACCTGACGGTGGCAGCAGAATGAGGTCAGACAGTGGCAAACAATGACATTCTGGAGGTGGGCAAAAACAGGAGTAGGCCACAGGAGGTGGACATGACAGAGAGTGGAGGTGACGGTGGCGAGCAGCATGAGGTCAGATAGTGGCACAAATGACATTCTGGGGGTGCAAAAACTGGGAGTAGGCCACAGTGTGGCACAATGACAGAGAGTGGGGAGGGGTGGACGGTGGCAGCAGCGATGAGGTCAGGACAGTGGCAACAATGACATTTCTGGTGGTGGCAAAAACAGGAGTAGGCCCAGAGTGGCACAATAACAGAGAGTGGAGGTGACCGGTGGCAGCAGCATGAGGTTTCAGACAGTGGCACAAGTGACATTCTGGAGGTGGCAAAAACTGGAGTAGGCCACAGAGTGGCACATGACAGAGAGTGGAGGTGACTGGTGCAGTAGCCATGAGGTCAGACAGTGGAAAAATGACAATCTGGAGGTGGCAAAAAAAACAGTAGTAGGCCTCACAAAGTGGCACAATGACAGAGTGTGGGAGGTGACGGTGGGCAAGCAGAATGAGGTCAGACAGTGGCACAATGACAATCTGGAGGTGGCAGAAATGGAAGTAGGCCACAGAGATGGCACAATGACAGAGAGTGGAGAAGTGACGGAGGTGGCAGCAGCATGAGGTCAGACAGTGGCTCAATGACTATTCTGGAGGTGGCAAAAACTGGAGTAGGCCACGAGTGGCCCAATGACAGAGGTGGAAGGTGGACGGTGGCAGCAGCATTGAGGTCAGGACAGTGGCACCAATGACATTCTGGAGGTGGAAAAATGGAGTAGGCACAAAGTGGCACAATGACAGAAGAGTGGAGAGGTGACGGGGCTGGTGCAACACATTCGGATGTCAAGAGAGTGGCACTAGTGACACGTGTGGATGTCACCGCCACCAGCAACAGCAGCAGGCCAGAATGAAGGTCAGAAAGTGGCACAATGACAGAGTGTGGAGGGTGGGTGGCAATTACCAGTCCCTGGTAAAGATGGTTGGTTGGCAGATGGAGAAAAAACTGTCAGGGATGTGTGGCATCAGGTGGATGGGCGGACTATCAGAATAGGGCCTGAGGGCAGGTAGTTTGAACCCAGAATCATTTCACACAGTTTGGTGTGAGGGTCATAGCTGATGTAGTCTGGACACCTAAGGCATGATGTGTGGATATCCTGGTCCGATCACACCTGATTCATCTTGACAAAGCTCAAGTCATTCCACATTTCCCGTGGACAGCGGGTTCTCTTTGAGGTAACGATTGCCCCAGACTGCACTGAACACCGACTCTAGTTGCCAACACTACTGGCCGGCAGGACAGCTGCCCCACTGCAAACTCGGCAAGTTGGGCCACGCATCCAGTTTGGCTGCCCAGTAGTCCAGCGGATCTTCTAACGTGGGGGTGGCAGAGTGCTGTCATGTAGGCCACCACCTGTTGGTTTCATGGTCATGCTCCAGGTCCAGCTGGTGATGGCGACTGGCCCTCCTCACTAGGCGGGTGAAGGAAGCTGCTCATCAGTGGGCTCCAGACCTTAGGTTTTGCTCTGTGGAGCTGGGTACTGCTAATTACCCCCCCAGCCTTCCCCCAGCCAGCTGCGGCAGTAGTATGTGAGCGCTGGAAGAACCCCCGGTCAGACCTGTCAGAGGAGGAACGATGCCGCACAAGGCAGCGGACAAGCTGACTATGGAGGATTTCCCTATAGTATTTGAGTTTGTCCTCCCACTTCAATAGCTGGAAAAAGGCTACACCATTTTGGACCGGTTGTAGCGAGGGTCCGATAGGGTGGAGAAGCCAGAAGTATCCCACTGCGGCATGCTGACTATTCGGCTGATCAATAGCCAGGCAAATCAGGCATGCTGGGGCATCTGCACAAAGTGACTCGATGGGGACTCCCTGCCCTATCTAACTGTATACTGCCACGGTTGCTTGCGGGTCATGTGCCTCGTATTCCTCATCTCCTCTACTCCTCCAGCTGCTCCTGCTCCTCCTCTCTTGTCACCCTGGTAGAAAATCCACTCATTTCACGAGACAATGCCTTCTGCTCCATGTCCTCCTCCTCCTGCTCCATTTTCAGTCCCCCCCACCGGGGACTCATGTTGGCGCGAGATGTAGTCACCACGTCTCCAGTCCCGCCCAGAAGAAATTTTTTTTTTTTTCAGCATCTTGTTCCAGACATGAAGCAGTGGAATGACATTATTCCATCCCGTATATAGTTTGGCGACTGACAAAAAATTATTTACGTGGCCTCTCGAATGGCACTCAAACAAACGGCAGGTGTCACGCTGGAGTGCCACTGGATGACATTCAAAGTTACAAAGGGGAGTATTCCTGTGCCTGGATCATCAAAAATCGTTAATGGCCTTTCTCTGTTCATACAGTCGGTCCAACATGTGCAGGCTGGGAATTCCACGGGTGGAAACATCGCATACTCAGAGTGTGTTGGGGGAGGCGTGCTGCCACCTGCAACTCGAGGAGGGTGTTCTGGCTTTGTAGGAATGGAATATGAACTGCATGCACAGTTTCATGGCCATTTTCAGAATCTTTGAAGATAGGTGAAAGACTCAGAACCTTTTCACAACCAGATGAACACATGGCGACAATGCAGGGGCAAGATGGACCATCCCTCCTCGGTGCAGCAGCAGTGACACCATGTTACTCCCATTGTCCGTCACCATGGTCCGATTTGCAGTTGGCGCGGAGAAAGCCAACATCGATTTCTTGCTGCATGATGCGGAGCAGTTCCTCCCCTGTTGTGACTTCGGCTTGCCGAGGCAATCCCAGGTGTAGAAACTTGCGTGACACCGCTGTGCCCTACATCATGAGGGTATGATGGAGCAGTACTTGTGGAGGGCTGAGATGGTGGTGGTGGTGGAGGAGGGAGGACGGCGGACCATTGGCGAGGTGCCGCAGTTTGACAACCGTTGGGAGAGGGAAAAAGCGGGCCGGTCTCCTGTTCAAGTTGTTGATTTTGCCTGGGGCAGGAAGCACACTTCACCCTATGGGCGTAGAAGGGAATTGTATGGCCCGACCGTAGTTACAAGCTCCAGACTGTCCGCAGTGCCGTGCACATTGAAACAAACCGATAGCTCAAGGACTGGCCACTTCTGTTTACTATTTATGAAGTGCTGGTTACTGCATTTTTTGGAAAAGAAAATTACGGCTTGGGATAACTCTCCATCTCGGTCTCGGCCACAGCCATTAAGGTTCCTATCCTGAACGAGATGCAGATGTCCACATTTGGAAAAGGAGGGACTGCAGTACCAACAACTTGGACAGGAGCACGGTCAGCTTCTGCCACCTTAGGATGGTGGGTCGCATATTGTTTGGTCTCTTTGCAATCGACTCGCTCTGAACGACTGCTGGCGCACTGATGAGTAGCGAGGAGCAGGAGCATCTGGGACAGGGAGATGATGTCAAAGAAAAACAGTCCTCTGTGAGGTGGTGGTGCCTTGACTGGCTGCCAATTGAATTTTTTTGGTTGCCACTGGGCGCTTGCTGCTGCTGTTGCTGTGGCGGCAGGATGGACCGGACACTTACATCTCTGAGCCACGTTTCTTCCCAGGCCACCGGATGGTGACGCTGCTATGTGTTGTGACGAAGGGCGTGGTGCCAACGTTAGCTACCTGGCCACGGCTTCATTTCTGCCTACAGATTTACATTATACCCACATTCGGATTCCTCGGTTTTGTCTTAGCAAAGAACTGGCCGTCCCACCACGCCGACGTAGCTGAGATTTTACGGCCAACGCTCAGCACTGAGTGACTACTGCCGCCGCTGCCTCGCATGAGCCCCTGTGTCGCTACTTTCCTTGGACCTTGCGAAGCGGTTTTTTTTTACCCCGTGGCCGACCACTTGGCTCCCGACCTCAAACTGCTGCTATCCTGCTGACTCACGGGGGACCACACGTCCCACTTGCTGGCTGGCGTCGCTGCCTGGACACACATAGAGACGCCCTCTTTCCGACGTTTATGAAAGCCCTTGCATCACCCGGCTCCACAAGTGCGGGTCGGCTACTATCATAATTCTATTTGTGTGTTCATCCGTCACTAACTGTCTCATCACCAGTCTTGGTATGCATGGCTGGACCACCCTCACAACATGACCTCCCATGCCACTCTAATTTCTAAAACTTTGCCGCTCCTAATGCAAGAAGCAGGGATATTGGCCCCATTTCTTTCACTGGCCAGTAGCTGCTTACTGCCCTCCTCAATTTGTTCATTCTCGCTATATAGGGTGGCGCTGAGACCAGAACACATAGTAGATTCTCTGGTTGAGGGAACCGAGATGGGGAACAGAAGGAGGGTTGAGGACCAGGTGATCGGGCCGCATGACCCGATCCCAGGACATGCCAACTAAGGGTTGTGTCTCGTAGGTTCCAACCGTCTCTTTGCTGGGGTTGTCAGATGTCATCTGGGAGGAGTGGATGACTAGTCAAACAATCAAGAACCATTTGGGGTTTCTGAAACAACACACGGCTGCTAGATGACAGCGGCAGTAGTGGGCCCTCAACGAAGTGACCCCTGCTGCGCCGTTCCCTTGCTGTGCTGAACTGGGCCTGCTCAGGATTGTTTGTGCTCTGCCACTCGCAGGTGAAGAGGCCGCACTCTCTGTTTATGGAACATACTGTTTGTTCTAAAAGTTCAGACACTGTTTGATGAAGATACTTGTATTTTATAAATAACACCTGTATTTGACTCCAAATGAACCATAAGAAGCCTTGGGTAACCCGTGGATATAAATTGCGCTCCACAAAATGGCCAGGAAAAATTGACTTGGTTTGTGCCGTTTAAAAACTCTGTCTATTTTACAGAAATTAAAAGCACAAACAGATTAAATTAACTTCGGAATAATGAATAATGCTACAGAATTTTCTGTGGCGGTGAAAAACAAAGTTTGTCTTTTACTGGAGTACCAACCTGCAGAAAAAAAACTTAGTTAACCCTTGGAATTGTAAAATTGTGGCCCAAAAGAATTGAGCCAAACCCAAAAAACTACGAGCTTTGTAGCGTGTTACAACAAAATTGGGGGCGTAGGTTTTTACGCTACAACAAACAAGAGGGAAAACTTTAGTAATTAACCTTCTGGCTTGTGAATTATGCTACAGGGAAAAAAGTTTTTGACGGTGAAAAAGGACGGTTTATTTTAGTCACCAAAGAGCAGAACAACGCTTAATTAACCCCTGGATGTAAATTGGCAAAAGATTTGGAGCAACCAAAAAAACTTACAATGCTTTGTTGCCGCGTTAAAATGGCGTTGTATTCTAACGGTACACAACAAGAGGAAAACATGTAATTAACCTTCGCTTATGAATTATGCTACAGGAAAAATGTATTTTTTGCCGGTGAAAAATGTATTTTTTGCCGGTGAAAAAGACGGTTTATTTTAGTCACCACAGCAGCAGTACAACGCATTAATTAACCCCTGGATGTAAATTGCGCAAAAGAATTGAGCAACCAAAAAACTACTAGCTTTTGTAGTGTGTTACAAAGGGGTGTTTTTTACGCTACACAACAGAGGAGAAAAACTTGTTAATTAACCTTCGCTTGTGAATTAAGGCTACAGGTAAAAATGTTATTTTTTGCCGAGTTGAAAAAGCGGTTTATTTTAGTCACCAAGCATGCAGAACAACGCTTAATTAACCTCTGGATGTAAATTGCCAATTAATTGAGCAGCCAAACAATGGAAGTGGGTATTTGTATTGTAAAATACGCTGTTTCTTTAAAGAATCAAAAGAACTGGCTGCTAGATTCATCCTTGGATATTCAATGTGTGAATGAGCAGATAGCATTAAAATGTATATGCCAGCTTGCACTGGACACACCCCACTGGTACTTAAGATACAAATACACCACAAAATCAGAAATAGAAAGTTAAGAGAAGCAGACTCTGAGACGAGATGAGAAACCACCCAAAAAATCGCTGTATAAAAATGAGTAAATTAGTATCAGCTATCATAAGCAGCGGCGGCTGCACCTTCCATTTCGAGTACAAGTGAGAGGAGTGTGAGCTCAAGCGTCACGACCGGGACTTTTATAGTGCGGTGGTGTCGTCACAGATCACGCCAGGTCTCGGATTGGCTTTCATCTCTGCTCATGTAATGAGGCTATTGCCCTTCTTCCTCCAGATTCTTTGCCCTATGTAACGGGCCATGTCGCTCGCACGCCATTTTATCAATCAAAAGCCATCACTTCGTTCACCGAAGTACCCCAAATTCGACTTCGTAAATCCCAGAACGAAGTTTTCCTGAAATTTTAAACGAATTCCACTTCGTTAGAATCAATTCGCCCATCTCTAAACATAACGCAAACCCTACATGTTTGGTGTTGCCAGAATCGCATCAACCTGCAGAATAAAGGGAACACATCAAGTATACTGGAGAGTAAATGGCGTAAAAAAGAAAAATCCTCCAACATGGTGCAAATACATTTTTTTAACCCACGTAGAATTTTTTTTTGCGGTTTCCCAGTATATTCTATGGTACGGTAAATGACACCATTAGAAAGTACATCTTGTCCAGCAAAATAAAAGCCCTCATATGTAGATGGAAAAATAAAAAAGTTATGGCTCATGGAAGATGAGGAGTAAAAAATTAACATGCCAACCCAAAAAACAAAATGTTCGGTCCTTAAGGGGTTAGTTAATAATTAAAAAAATGGCAACTGATTCCCTTTAGGTTTAAAAATCATTTATGTTTCTTGTTATAATAAAAAGTTCATCAAATGATTAAAGATATATAAAAAAAATTCTAAAAAGTTGAGGTAAAAGGAGTGATTCTAAAAACGTAAATTTGAATTTGCTGAGGTCTTCACCTAATTCAATAAAAGTCCTGGAACTCTTAATAAATTTGTTGCATCTATCTCCACTATAATGGAAGTATACCCTGACATAGTACATTGCACCCAAATGTCCAAGAGAGTAGTCTTCAGGGAAGTTTCTTTAGTGTAGTGGTTATCACGGTCGCCTAACACGCGAAAGGTCCCTGGTTCGAGACCGGGCAGAAACAACACTTTTTATTTATTTATTTTTTAACTTTGCTGTTGTCACAGTTCATGCCGCGGTCCCTGCCTTGGACCGTCGGCCTGTCCGTGCCTGCCATGTCTCTGCTGGGGCTCCCTGTGCAGGGGTCCCAGCAGCCTGTGTTCTGCTATGTACTTGCCTGTCCTGTCCAGTCTTGTTGCTTCCTGGGTCCTGTCTGTGCACTGTGCCTCCTAAGGCGTGCGCGCGGCAGCTTCCTGCCTATTTATAGTTTCCTGTTCTGTGCACCTTCCTCTTCACCCCTGACCTCTGGCTATAAGAGGAAGTTCTTGTCTCTACTCTGGGTCAGTTCATTGCAGTCTGTTACAGCCTCTTGCTGTGTCTGGTTGTGTCCAGCTTGAGCTCCTGCCAGTATCTCTGGACTTAACCCTGGAGATGCTGGTCCAGTCTGTGTCATCTGAGCTCCTGACCTTCTGTCTGTCACCTGTTATGTCTGATGTCTCTGCACCTGTCCTGTGTCCTGCCTCGGCACCTGTTCCTGGTCTGTACCTGTCGTGTTACCCGTCTGGTTCCTGTTGTATCCTGTGGTGTACGTTTATCCCTCCTGTATCCTGCTGTGTTCCTGAGTACGTTTTACCTGCCCTGCTTATGTTCTCCTGTGTTCCTGTCCTGTACCCTGGCTGTCACCGCAGGTAGCCACGTCAGGGGTAGTGACCTGGGGGTCCCGCAGCCAAGTCCATCCCACTTTGCGGCGGGCTCTGGTGAAGACCAGGGGCCCCTTAGACTCCACTCCCTGGCGTGGTCCTCCAGCTACCACCTCGCCTGCGGTGATCACAGAGGATCCACACCGGATGTCTGCGGTCGGCGCTTCGGTGTACGTCCATCGGCGCCGCACCCTTACAGTATGAATGACATGGATCCGCGGGGTGACCCTGCCCTCGTCTAGAGTGTCTACACCCGTGGCCTGGCTCATGGTCCGGCTCCAAGCTTACGTTTGGCCTAGCTCATGGTCCAGCCCAGAGCTTACGTTTGGCCTAGCTCATGGTCCCCCCAGAGCTTACGTTTGGCCTAGCTCATGGTCCCGCCAGAGCTTACGTTTGGCCTAGCTCATGGTCCCCCCCAGAGCTTACGTTTGGCCTAGCTCATGGTCCCGCCCAGGCTTACGTTTGGCCTAGCTCATGGTCCCGCCCAGAGTTACGTTTGGCCCAGCTCATGGTCCCCCCCCAGGCGATGTTGGGCCGCTTTACGTCCTCGCCCGACCCTTACGTATACTGGGCCAGGTCCATGGTCCCGCTCCAGAGGCTGCACCGTTTTGGCCTAGCTCATGGTCCCCGGCCCAAGCTTACGTTTGGCCTAGCTCATTGTCCGCCCAGAGCTTGCGTTTGGCCTAGCTCATGTTCCCGCCAAGAGCGTAAGTTTGGCCTAGCTCATGGTCCCGCCAGAGCGTTACGTTTGGCCTAGCTCATGGTCCCGCCCAGAGCGTACGTTTGGCCTAGCTCATGGTCCCGCCCAGAGCGTACGTTTGGCCTAGCTCATGGTCCCGCCCAGAGCTTACGTTTGGCCTAGCTCATGGTCCCGCCCAGAGCGTGACGTTTGGCCTAGCTCATGGTGCTGCCCAGTGCTATCGTTTGGCCTAGCTCATGGTCCCGCCAGAGCGTTTGCGTTTGGCCTAGCTCATGGTCCCCCCCAGAGCTTACGTTTGGCCTAGCTCATGGTCCCGCCCAGAGCGTTCGTTTGGCCTAGCTCATGGTCCCGCCCAGCCCCTAGGTTTGGCCGAGCTCAGGGTCCCGCCCAGTGCGTACGTTTGGCCTAGCTCATGGTCCCGCCCAGAGCGTGCGTGTTTGGCCTAGCTCATGGTCCCGCCCAGAGCGTGCGTTTGGCCTAGCTCATGGTCCCGCCAGAGCGTGCGTTTGGCCTAGCTCATGGTCCCGCCCAGAGCGTGCGTTTGGCCTAGCTCATGGTCCCGCCCAGAGCGTGCGTTTGGCCTAGCTCATGGTCCCGCCCAGAGCGTGCGTTTGGCCTAGCTCATGGTCCCGCCCAGAGCGTGCGTTTGGCCTAGCTCATGGTCCCGCCCAGAGCGTGCGTTTGGCCTAGCTCATGGTCCCGCCCAGAGCGTGCGTTTGGCCTAGCTCATGGTCCCGCCCAGAGCGTGCGTTTGGCCTAGCTCATGGTCCCGCCCAGAGCGTGCGTTTGGCCTAGCTCAGGTCCCGCCCAGAGCGTGCGTTTGGCCTAGCTCACGGTCCGCCCAGACGTGCGTTTGGCCCGTGGCTTATCGGTCCCGCCCAGAGCTCTTTGGCCTAGGCTTTATGGTCGCGCCCAGAGCCTTCTGTGTCCCCGTGGCTCATGGTCCCGCCCAGATCCTTCTTAGTCCCCGTGGCTAATGGTCCCGCCCAGAGCCTTCTGAGTCCCCGTGGCTTACGGTCCCGCCCAGAGCCTTCTGAGTCCCCGTGGCTTACGGTCCCGCCCAGAGCCTTCTGAGTCCCCGTGGCTTACGGTCCCGCCCAGAGCCTTCTGAGTTCCCCTCCCATTTTGCCTAGTGCCCCGCTTGTTCCTCCCATGCACCTCCGTTTCTAGGTTTTCCCTATACTGGCTATTATACAGCCTGTACTTGGTTTTGGGGTTGCCCCCGTAGAAGTTGCGGGCCCCTGGCCTATGTGGAATGCCATTCTGTGATTTGGAGGGGGAGGAGGGGGCTGGGAGGGGGGTACTGTCACGGTTCATGCCGCGGTCCCTGTCTTGGACCGTCGGCCTGTTTGTGCCTGCCATGTCTCTGCTGGGGCTCTCTGTGCAGGGGTCCCGGCAGCCTGTGTTCTGCTATGTACTTGCCTGTCCTGTCCAGTCTTGTTGCTTCCTGGGTCCTGACTGTGCCTCCTAAGGCATGCACGCGGCAGCTTCTTGCCTATTTATAGTTTCCTGTTCTGTGCACCTTCCTCTTCACCCCTGACCTCTGGCTATAAGAGGAAGTTCTTGTCTCTACTCTGGGTCAGTTCATTGCAGTCTGTTACAGCCTCTTGCTGTGTCTGGTTGTGTCCATCTTGAGCTCCTGCCAGTATCTCTGGACTTAACCGTGGAGATGCTGGTCCAGTCTGTGTAATCTGAGCTCCTGACCTTCTGTCTGTCTCCTGTTATGTCTGATGTCTCTGCACCTGTCCTGTGTCCTGCCTCGGCACCTGTTCCTGGTCTGTACCTGTCGTTTTACCCGTCCGGTTCCTGTTGTATCCTGTGGTGTACGTTTATCCCTCCTGTATCCTGCTGTGTTCCTGAGTACGTTTTACCTGCCCTGCTTAGGTTCTCCTATGTTCCTGTGTTCCTGTCCTGTACCCCGGCTGTCACCGCAGGTAGCCACGTCAGGGGTAGTGACCTGGGGGTCCCGCAGCCAAGTCCATCCCGCTTTGCGGCGGGCTCTGGCGAAGACCAGGGGCCCCTTAGACTCCACTCCCTGGCGTGGTCCTCCAGCTACCCCCTCGCCTGCGGTGATCACAGAGGATCCACACCCGGATGTCGGCGCCTCGGCATACGTCTGTCAGCGCCGCACTGTTACAGCTGTCGCCAGTTAAAGGGGTTTTGCCACCATGTAAAGTCGACGTGGGATGCTTAGAAATCATAAGTTTGCCACTTTCCTAATTGCATGTCATTAAAAAAAAGTGTAAGGTGCCACAGCTGCAGCCTTCGTTACCTTATCTTTGTGTACAGCTGGTTGTCATTGGAGCCGACCTGTTCTAAACCTCCTGCCTGTCTGACTGTGCTTGCATGGTTCATTACGAGTACGTCCTGAAACACGGCCTGACATGCACAATAGCTCCCCTCCCCGCCCAGGACAGTCTGTCGGCTCCTCACTTCCCCCCTCCTTCCTGCTCGCACAGAATCTTCACGGACTGTGCTTGGGGGATGTGCTGGCTGTTCTCCAGATTCTTAGCCACGCTCCCTTACTCCATGTCTACGCTTTTCTATGTTCTAGTTCCTTGCTCCGTTCCCTTACTCCTTGTCTTCTACGTTTCTCTACATTCTGGGTCTTTGTCCCGCTCCCTGCCTCCCTGCTTTTAGTTGTCTAGCTCTCAGATGCCGGCAGGAGCGCGCACGACTCGCAGCACGATGACGTCACTAAGTGCCGTCTGGAGGGCGGTTTTTTTAAACTACCCAAGCAGAGAACGCCCCCGATCTCAAGACCCAGGGGACCAGCGGCAGCGTGTGAGATAGGGAACAGCCGTCTTGGCAAAACCCCTTTAACTTGAGTGAAGCCTATGAGTAAAACAGCTGCATTCCTTTAAGAAAAACATGAGCATGTGCACTACAGCACATACAGCAGAAATAGCCTAGACACTTAGCTTCATGCACAGAGCTGCACTACGTATCCATGAGATATGGGCCCCTAATGCACCTCATCTTATATAAATGCACAGAATGGTGTCCAAAGAGACACACACATCATCACATATAATACAGCAGAAAAAAGGCTCTTAGGGAGCCACCATACAGCAGCACATGGAGTGCCTATTGTAAGGTGACCAGAAATTTTGGGAGCGAAAGAAGGACACGCACCGCCACCATAAATTTGCCTAGACCAATCCCTCTTTATAGCAAGCCACACCCTTTCACAAAATTTCACGCCCACTACACACAGCTACTGTGTAACGGCTCTGGAAGTAAACTAATTGAAGCTTTCCTGGATGTTGGAGAGTCTATTCAGCATCCAAGAGAGCTGACAGATGTTGCCAAACTGTGCCTGAACCTAAACCATTACATTACAATCAATATTTCCACCATACAGTGACCATCTAGTGGTAGATAAGAGTGTACACAGACTCTATACTACTGCCATAGAGTGACCACATAGTGCAGACTGAATATTACCACCATATAGTGACCATATAGTGGTAGATACCAGTGTACACAGGCTATGCAGACACATAACTGATTACAGTGCAGTTACATTTAAGGACTCAAAGGTGATGTCTTTTCTGATCGGAGTTGTTCACTTTGCTTAGCCTTCTCCATCCGGCCCAGACTATCATGACGTCTTCTCCCGGCTACGACTCCTGCAGAATTTACCACACAAATATTTTAGAATCCTCATTTTGCCAACACCTATATAACCACCTACCTACTGGGGGTTTATATAACCGTAATGGGAATCTATATAGAAAAGCTTGGTGACCCGCTTTGCTATGATAGGAAAATCGGATGCTGGCTGTTGGGGATGGGGAGTCACCCATCGTTCCAATATAGGCCCTAATAAAGTAGGTAGGTATATATGTCCCCCCAGTAGGTTATAGGTACATAGGGCCCCCATTCTGTAGGCAGGTATATGTCTGCCCATATTCTGT
>JAODAL010037204.1:0-40710 GCA_025379985.1 Phyllomedusa bahiana | reverse complement strand
CATCTTTTCCACAGTGAAAGGTCATTTCCAGGCCAAAAAACCCTGGCAAGCGGTTTCGGTTTTTGGCTTTGGGATGGTTTTTGGGTTTTTAAAAGTGTTTCTTTGCTCCCAAACCGGGTAGACAGAAGGCTGGTGCTAGATGGCCCTTTTCGGTTGGCAGTTCAAAATGGGGGAAGGGAGAGGGGGTGGATGGGTCTTGGGGGTGCTTGGTGTGAAGGGAGAGGTTTGAATAAATTGGGTTATATTATTAAACTGTGAAACCCCAAGTTTTTTTCCTGTGTGAATTCTCCCATGATTAACCAGACTTGATTTCTCTGTAAATGTTTTTTCCCAATTCTGACAAAAAAGAAGGTTTTTTTCCCTTAAAAAGTCATCTCAGCTAAAATAAATTTACTCCTTTTTGTCAAGAATGATGCAGCAATTATGAAGAAGCTAAGATGGTCGGGGGTGACCTTGGGTATCGGCTTTTCGGGATTGTAACTTTGCTTTCGTTCTTTTTCTGAAGAAAGTTTAAACCTGGAAAATCACTGAAGTTTTGGCTTGCATCCAGAGACTTTTTCCCCAGGAAAACGGGACCAATAAAATGTATTTTAAAGTCCCAAAATATGGGGACTTTCTCCGTTCCTTCTTCTCTTTTGGGCCCCTGCGTTTATCTTGTTGGTTTTTACAAATATTGTGTGGCTTTGCTTTGCAGAATTGCTTGGAAATTAAACAAAAATTTGCCCAGAACTTGTGTCTGACTCAGTTTCTAATCGGGCCGTTACTTTTTCCCCGATCATGATTTGGAATACCGGGGCAAACGGGTGCCCCAAAGTTGGAAAACGCCCCAACAGGGTACTCGGGCGCGGTAAAGGCTGAAACAGAATCGATCCCTTTATCATGACTTGAGAGGAATGGGCAGTGAGGAACGCTTGGGGGTGGCGGAGGAGGGAGACAGGGGTTTTTGATAGTGGGTTTAAGCCCGGGGGTGGTGTGGGTTTTTTGGCCAAGTGTTCCCCCCATTTCAATCATTTTCAAACGCTGCTGTGGGTAGAAAGTTTTGGGGGTGGTTAAAAACCAAAACAAAGTTTTTCCCTCTACTGTGCGTTTACGCAAAGGCGGGCATATGACATCGCTGGGGAATCAGGGGCTTGTCGAAAAAGGCCAAGCTTGAGGGGCCCGGGGACCTTTTCTACGGCGATAAGGGGGAGGAGCGGTGTTTCGCTGTGTGGTGGCGGAATTTCCAGCGGCTTGTGCGCCACCCTCCCTTTTTGGGCGGGGACCCTTTACTGAACTCCCCCATCTCTTCCCCCTCTTCCGTGAAGGGAAGCGTCGCAAGAAATTCTGCTGAAAAGCCCAGGTTGGATCCGCAATGTATCTCATCTTCCCCTCTAAATACGGTGATTTCCCTCGCCCTGAGATTCTGCACCCTGGAGTGCGGGCTAAAAGCAAAGGCCTGCAAGTTGTTGCCGCCCCGCACGGGTTTTTGCAGTTGACCTGTTCCCCTTCCCCCCCTCTGATGGCATCAACGACTGGACGTCATAGCGCAAAATCATCCTTTTTGGCCTTTGATTTTTTAAAATGCCTTCTGACCTCAACGCATTTTGTCTCAAAGAGGTTTTCAGAAAATGGGGGTTATCCACAGTGGTGGGTACACAATTTGAATTTGGGCTGCCTTCGCTTATTTTGGACGGTGCTGACGTGATGTGGGGGACATTTGTTGCCGTGACTGGGAGGAAGAGGGGGTAAGATGCTGGATGCGGTTGCATTAACCCACTGAAGAAACATTGGCGAGCCTGTTGTTCTGAGATTCAAGGGCCCAACCCAGCGATGACAGGCCTGACGGCCCTGAAACCCCCCGAATATCCGCTGGTTTGGTTTGTCCCCTGCATAAAAGGACCCTTTCTCTCTTACCTTACCTCCTTTGCCCCACCCCTCTTTGCTCGCTTTCCCTGCTTCCGCTCCATTTTCAAAAAGATATAAATTTAAAAAAGGTATGGAGAGTTTTTTGGGACGTCTTTTATTGAAAACGGAAAAAAAAAGCTATTCTTTCCCTTAATTTCCCAAACCCCAAAATAGGATTGAAACAGAATTGTTTCTATCGAATACCTGGAAATGCGGTCGGGTGGAGAACCGAAAAGAAAAAAAAACAGTGTTTTCCCTTTCAGCCCCAGGGATTTACAAACTCCCCATCCGTCGCTATCTGCGCAACTGAGTTCCCCGAGCTAAATAAATCTATTAAAAATTTTCATGGATGTTATTTGGTTTCTTGCACAATAAAACGGAACAGTTACTAGAAAATTTCTGCATCCAAATTTAAGTACAAGGTGGTCTTTGAACAAAAATGGGCTGCACTAAAGTTAAATACAGTATTTAAAAGTTTTTGGAAAAACAAAAGGTGTTTTTTGCACCAATGAAATACACCAACATTTACTAGAAAATTTCGCTCCAAATTTAAGTACAAGGTGGCTCTTTGAAAAATGGCTGACCAAAGGAATACAGCTTTTTCAAAGTTAACAGATAAAAAAAGGGTTTTTTGCCCAATGAAATACAAACAGTTATTTAAAATTTCTGTACCCAAATTAAAAGTACAAGGTGGCCTTTAAAAAAAAAATGGGTGCAAAAATAAAGGAAAATTTCCCCTCAGGTGCGACGTGTGGGGCCCAAAAGTGGTAAAAAAAGCCATTTCAATGCGGTTCAAAGCAGGTTCGGGGGGCTCAAATAACACCTTCCTTTCCAAAGCCGCTGTCTGTCTGTCTGTCGGCCGGCCCTTCCTCCCCCCTGCGGTTGTATAGCGCTAAAAAGCTTTTTAAAAGTCTCTGTTAAAAATAACTAAGAACTGAAAAATTTTAATCACCCCATTTCTAATGTTCACGCTAAAAGTATAGTTGTTGTATGAATAAAGAGAAGGACTGTGTCTCTGGCGATTGAGAGACACGTAGCAACGTCTTGCCTAGTGATAGACATGAAACATGATATGAAAGGAAACCTGTTCTAGCAAAAACGAGGGGGATGTGATTTTTCCAGCCCAAGACAAATACACTCACGTCATGACGTTGCACACCCCTCCCCTGCTCTTGCTCTAAAGGGTTTGGGCCGCCCCAAAAAGACAGGAAGCGGCGAAAATGGCCGATAGTAAAAGATTATCTGCAATTGTCACCTAAAAAATCACGTGATGGAAATTTCGATCGCCCAAAAATTGTGCCGATTTTTAACTTTGTGTTTTTCGCTCATCTTTTTGTCACATTATACATTCCAAAAAGGGTTCCGACAGTGTAGAACAAGGATAGCGCAGCAAGCAAGGTGTACTTCAATCTAGACCCTTAAGGTGTTTTTGTCTGTTTGATGCCAACCAAAAAAGGCTGTCTATTTTTTATTTTTCATAAAAGGTATTCCCCCAAAAAAAAAAGCCCTGTTTTTTCCATTTAAAAAAAGGGGTGTTCTGAAATAACAAATGTATTTAGCCCCTCAGAGAAAGCTAAAAAGTAGAAGGAAAAGAAAACTTACCTCATAAACCCCCCTGTTTCCCTTGTGTGCCTTTTCCAAGTGATCCCACAGAGACTTTCCCTTAGTTCATTCTTATGTGGCAAAATGAAACAAAAATGTTGTGGGAAATTTTTAAAAAAAAAAATTGTTTTTAAAAAATATCCTTTTGATGGAAGTGTTCCCCCTTTTTCTTTTCACAATTTTGGAATACTGTACGCAAAAGGCTGTTTAGCCCGCTTCATATGCAAAAAAATGCACTGTTATTTCAGCCAGCAACCACCTTCAGCAGGAACAGACCGGAAACCTTCTGCAGGCTTCCCTGTGCCCGGTAAAACCTATTCACCTTGCCCCTAAGCTTTTTGTAATGTTAGTGAAAGAAAAGCTATAAAAAAGCAAATCAGTAGTAATGCCCCTTTATAGGTCAAGTACCAAGGGGGAAATAAATGTTAAAGTAAAAAAATAATTTTTTAAAAAAAATAGTAAATATTAAAGTAAATATTTTTAAAATAAAAATTAAAACAAAGAAAAAGTTTTTAACTTTATTGGAATCCTATGGGGGGAATGTCAGAAAAAGTGGCGTTTCCCCCCAGTTTTGGGCATTAAATCAGTCTAAGTGGCAAAAAAACCCGATCCTTTAAAAAAATCTGCCGCCTTTTTACCTTGCATAGAAAAATTAAATGCGAAAAGGAAAATCGCGTAAAAAAAGCGATTGGAAAACCGCAGCACATGCATATCATTGGTAGTATATGTAATGCGCAGAGGCGCATTGCCCGAGGCGGGTGATAAATATGTAATGCGCCTCAATAGGGTTTTGCGTGGAAGGGGGCGCACAGGACCATATTTGTTGCATTAAAAAGTGTCATACCCGGCATATAATGGCCTAGTTTTGGTGACAACAGTTCATTTTAAAACAAAAATATGGGTCAAAAGTGGTTTTCCATAACAATTAAAAAAATAC
This sequence comes from Phyllomedusa bahiana, assembly GCA_025379985.1. NCBI lineage: Eukaryota > Metazoa > Chordata > Amphibia > Anura > Hylidae > Phyllomedusa > Phyllomedusa bahiana. Next base: position 36,287 of record JAODAL010037204.1, on the reverse strand, counting down.
TTTTTTTTTCTGCAAAAAAAGCCTCTTTGGCTATGTGAAGAAAGAAAAAAAAAAGCTATGGCTCTTGAAAAAAGAGGGGAAAAAACAAAAAAAAAAAATCCAAAAATTTAACTGAAAACCTGAAGGGGTTAAGGTTAAGGGGTTATATTTCTCTTTTGAATGGTGACATCACACAAAGACTTCCATGTATAAGATGCTTTTTTGGTGTTTTACATGTGATTTTTTTTGGAAAAGCTCAGTACAAGGATGTGTTTTCCCCAATGGTGTGGGTGTTTTATTCAAATAGGTGGGATTATTTTTTAGATTAGTCAATTATTATTGAATTATATGATGTTAGTTATTATTTAATGATGGGGGAGTCTTGAAATATTCAGCACTGCATTACCGAATTATTGTGTGTTGTAAAAACCATGTATTATTTAAAACCTATGTTTTTGTAATAAACCAAAAGAGGCCTTTAGTGGCGGTCGATATGTCTCCCCGGTGTTTGGTTCGGTTTTGGGGTAAAAAAACCCATATAGAAATGGTGTCAGGGCCCCGAGGCCATGACACACGTTTCATATCGTTAGTTAAGCTATCTTTAAGGGTGGGCTTTTTATTTGGGTAGCCAAAAGACGGGGTGGGTTGGCTACTCCCATTTCCAGGCCCGGGCTTGGTTTTGTTTCAGATGTATATAAACCTGGAAGTCAGGTGAGCAAGGGGGGGGTCTGTCAGAAGGGTTAAAGTGTGGAGTCGGGACGGAGTGTTACAGCGGGTTTGCCTGCAAATCCCCCTTGAGACTGGATCTGCTGCAAAACCAGGATGTGAGTTTACACACGGACAGTGTGCTGTTTTGTTTTGCGCTAAAGGGCAGCTACGTTTTTTCCTTTTGTGTGTCCCTTTCGGCAATAAACGCCACTTAAAAGGAGAGTCGAAGACTGTTTTCTCTGTCCCACCTTTGGCGGATTCCCTACAAGTGGTGGGGATGCGAATGGCAAAAACCCTATGTCCGGGGTTTTTAAGGTGCAGCAAAGAGCAAGGACAGTTTCTGTATGGAGGAGTCAAAAAAGCCCCTGGTGCGGGCAAATTGCAGCAGCAACAGGCTACAGCTCAGCAGCAGAAGCTCAATGGAAGCCCGAAGGCCCCAGCAACAGGCCTCAGAGCGCAGAAAGCGGCGCACGGGGAAGCCACAGCGCAGCGCAGAGGATCCATAGGAAGCCTGCAGGTAGAGGCGAGAATCAGTACTAATGCAGCAGATGTCCTTTTTTGACGGAACCCGTTCGATTTCGGGAAACCCCAGCTCCGAAACCCCCGGATGGCGGTATCGGCCAGGGGACCTACGGGGCCCTCCAGAGTGACTTGGAGGACGACGTTGAAGTTTTTTCTCCCCGTGTTTGAAAGCGTTGAGGGCCGGAGGACTCCCCGGGCGGTGGGTGAGGTTCTGCCCCCTATTTATGGGGATCCCCAAAAAAGGGTTTATGACCTTGCCTTGCAGGAGGCTAAAAAATACCCAAGTTAAAACCCCGAGATCCTGGCTCCCCTTTGGCGTTACGCTAGCGGTGGGGGGCCCGAGGGTACTCATTGGGCGTACAGTGTGGGGAAACTCCGGGATCTCAGTGTTTGCCCGTTCCCCTTGGTCCAGAAATGGTTGCCCCCGGGGGGTATGCTCCCCGCGCAAATGGTGGAGGGGGGGTCATGGCCCCGATTCATGCCTTCTTTCCCGCCCCATACAGGTGGGGGCGCGGGGGCCCCCCCAAAACGCAGCGATCGGGGTGGGATGGTGGAAAGGTTCCCACGTGGGAAACCCTGGGGGGGCTAGAGAGCTGAGATACCATAGGGGGGGCCCGGGAGGATGAGACCCAAAAAACACCCCGGAGGGAGCGGCCAAGCCCGGGGGGGCGTCCCCGCTGCGAGGGGGGTGCCCAGGGATATCATTTGCTGGCGATGTCAGGCCCGGTCACATGGAAAGCCCCGTGTCCCCTCACCACCGGCCCAGGGGACTGCTCTCCCGGGAGGGCGCCGGGTCCCTATTTGCGAAAACCTGTTTGCAGCGGCGGTCCCCAAAACAAGGGGGGGGGGAACCCCCAGATGTGCCCCATGATGTAAATGGAACCCCTGGTTTCGGGACTTTTGGCTCGGGGAGCCTAGTCCCCCTCATTGCAGCCACTCTGCCCCATGAATGGTCCCGGGGGAAAACCCTGGGGGTTACATGTTTCATGGGACCCCAAAGGGGTCACGTGGCCAAGGGTTTTAATCGGGGGGAATGGGGTTTACCTTGTCTCAAAGTGTTGGGGTGGTGGAAAAAATTTAGCATGAGGTCATTGGGGGCCTTTGATTGTCTTGGTTTTGGGATTGGGGGGGGAAAACCGGGTTTGCCAGTATCCAGGGGCCGGGGTGATCCCTGAGTTTCCGCTATCAGTCAGGTGGGGGGGACAAGGGGGGGAGGCCAATGGAGGAAATGGTTCCCCAGTTAGTGTGTTAGGGGCAATTTTGGTACAGTCAGTTCCGGATCTGATTTTAAAGAGGTTTTGGGGGGGTGAACCCCTCAATGGGGTACCCCGGGAAAACCCGGGGGCCAAAAAACCGGTTCCCACACTTTGCCTTAAATCAGGATTATTTTTAGGGGTGCCAAAATTTAAGGGATGGGTGGTGGAACGTTAAATAGTTCCGGGGCCATATAGGGGAAAAATGGTCATGGATTGGCCCAACCCCCATGTGTTAGGGGGTCCCCTAGGGGTTCCCAAAGACCCTGGGGGAGAGCCCTGCATTTTTTTTTTTGGGCCCTGGATGCTCCCGAGAGATCGGGATTTGCCAATCCTGCCCTGGTTTCAGGTGGTTCCCCAGTAGCCCACTTCCGTAGCCCCCTTGTCCCCTCCCCAATTATTGAGGTCCCTTTAAATGATAGCAATGGATTGGTGGGGCTTTGGGTTTTAAAATCGCCCGGGGCCCAAATACATTTTGGTCATTGTGGATTATGCCACCCGATACCGGAAGAAAAAACCCTCTCGAAAGCCTCATTTTGGGTGATAGCAAGGGGTGTTCTATGTTTTCTCCCCGAACGGGGATTCCCCAAAAAGATCTTAACAGATCAAGGAACCCGTTATGCCAAAAATGTGAGTGAAATGTGCAAGGTTCTAAAGTCACCAGTTAGCACGTCGGGTTTCCCCCCCTCAGACGGCGGCCTGGTGGGAAAGATTTAATGACCTTGAAGTCCTGCTAAAAAAAGTGGGTTTGAGAGGGATGGACCCGGGGTTGGGACTGCCAATTTCTTATTTGTTATTCTCGATTAGGGAAATGCCCCCAAATTCTCAGGGTTCCCCCGTTTGAAATTTTGTAGGCAGGCACCTAGGGGGTTTGGATGTGGCGAAGGAAACCTGGGGGGTGAGGTGACCCCCATAAGGTGTGGTGGAACATGTAGCCCAGTGCAGGAGAGAAAGGCCCGGGGGTGCCTATTGTAAAGGAGCACCTTCTGCGGGGACAGGCGCCCAGTCCAGGGTAATAATAGGTTGCCCAGCCAGACAGTTCAAACCCGGAGACCGGGTGTTTTGTGTTAATCCCCCCTGTTGAGAGTAAATTCTTGGCCCAAATTTGGAGGGGCCCTACGGTCGTTGAAAAGGGGGGGAGGTTTAAATTTTAGGGTGATCGCAGGAAAGGAGGGAAAACCCATCAGGTGTACCGTCAACTGCTAAAAACATGGAGAGAAAGGGAACCCCCCGAGTCTCCTTGCCTTTCCGGTAACCCAGTCTGAAGTAGAGGCAGTGAGGGTGTCAGAGACCCGTCCCCCCCCCAAGAAGCAAGAATGCAGGGAGTTGCTCCCAACAAAAAGATTGTTCACTGAGACCCCGGGCCCCTTCTAAGGGGATACACCATGAAAATCCTCACAGACCCCCAGGTCCCCGAGTGAAACCTTAAAAGGGCCCAATAGGATTCCTGAAGCCCGAAAAGGAAGTTTGGCAAGGGGGTTCAACGGATGTTAGAATGGGAGTAAATTTTGGGGTCCCAAAAAAAGGTGGTTAGCCCCCTTGTTCTGTGCCCCAAAACCAAAAGGTGGTGGGATTTGCAAAGACTTGTCGCTTAAATGAGGTATCTAAAGGGGGATGCCCCCCCATGCCCCGGGTAGATGAGTTTATTTAGCAGTTGGGACCGCTAGAACTCACCCCCTTGCCTGAAAGGGTACTGGCAGATCCCATTGGCGAAGGGTAGGGGGAAAAACCCCTTTCTCCACCCGACGGGCCCTTTCAATATGTCCGGTTTCCATTTGGGTTACAGGGGGCCCCCGGGCCCCTTTCCAGAGGGCTATGGGACAAGTTCTACATCCTCATAGAAAATTTGCCGCGGCCTACTTAGATGACATCGTCATTTTTTCCATGCTGGGGAGATTAAGAAAAATCCAGGCTGTTTGGATGCCTTTAGAAGCGCTGGGTTTAAAATTTAAACCCGAAATAAAAGTGCCCCCGGGGGAAGGGGAGACGAAAATATTGGGGTACATTGTCGGAAGGGGGAAGATTAAACCCCAGACGAATAAGGTTGAGGCTATCCCGGGAAAAGGCCCCCCCCCTTCCAAAAAAAAGGTCGGCTTTTTGGTAGTCGGCCCATTATAGGGGTTTATCCCGAGGTTGCGAGATGCCGCCCTTTTACGAGTTGGAAGGGGGGGAAACATCTGCCATGATTAATTGGTTCCCGAAGCAGAGGGGGCTTTTCAGGAGCTGAACGGCTTATCCGACAACCCGTGTTAGTAGCCCGGACTTTCCGGGGGTTTGTGGTCCGACGGCGCGTGGATGTGGGGGGTGGGAAACAGTTTTTTTCCAGGTGATAAAAGGGGAGGGGCACCCAGTAATGTACCTCGTAGGAAAATCTCCCCGCGAAGAAAAATTTTGCCTTGTGGAAAAGAGGGTTTTGCCATAAAAATGGGAATAGACTCCCTTCAGTACTACCTGGGTAGGTAGGAAGTTCAAGCTGGTGTAACCCATGCCCCCCCTAAAATGGATGCGGGGGAAAAAAAGGGGAACAATTCGGGGTCACCCCGGGGTTTTTGGCATTACAATTTCTTGTTTTCTGTAGGCATAGCCCGGGCAAGTTTCAGGGAAAAAGCGATGCCTTTTTTCAAGGGTCTATAGTTTTTGGGGGCGGGGAAATTGCCCAAAAAACCCCGGGTTTTTGGCAGGGGGGGGGGGGGGGTAGGAATAAACCACAAGGGGCCCTAGTGGAACGGTCGATATGTTCACCCCGGGGATGTCTGGGCTGGTTTTGGTAAAAAGCCATATGTATGGTGTCGCGGCAGTAGGCCAATGACACACGTTTATTACGTTTAGTATAACTGCTTGCGTTAATCGGGGAGGCTTTTTACTGGGAGCAAAAGAGGGGGGGGTTGGCTTTCTACAGTCCAGGCAAAGGGCCCTTGGTTTTGTTTCAGACGTATATCAAAAACCCGCAAGTATGGGGAGCAAGGGGTGTTCGTAAAAGGGTCTGCAGTGGTGAGGTCGACGGAGTGTCTACGCAGGTTGCCTGCAAATCCCTTGAGACTGGATCCTGTGCAAGAACCAGAGGGGCGTGGTTTAACCCCGGAGTGTGTGTTTTGTTTTGCGTGAAGGCCAGTCGTTGTTTTCCTTTTGTGTGTACCTTTTGGGAAAAAAGCCCTTTAAAGGAAATCGCAGACTGTGTTTCCTGTCCACCTTTGAGCTGATTCCTTCAGTATGCACAATGTATTTTTTTTTTTGCTTTGACTTGATTTTAAAGCGTTGTTACTAGTTTCATGTAGCTTGAAAAATGACCTTTAGGAAGGGCTGAAATGTAGCTATTTGTAAAGATATGGGGGAATAAATTCACATTTTTTTGAACTTTAGTGGTGCTGCCTCTTTTTTCTATTTTCTGAAGAGGTTAAGGTTTATCTGTTCTAAAACAAATAAATCTTGTTTTTTTAACCACTCTTTCATTGATTGACTTACAGGCTTTGGGTCAATCATCTTTTTAGCTTGAGGTCATGGATTTCTGCTCTTACATTCTACTGTAATGTTTTATGAAACTTTGAATTCAGCATTCCCTAAATGACCGTAATTTTTGGGTTTGTTGGTGTGAAATGATTTTTTCCTCAAAAAATAACATTGTGCTGTGTGTTTAATTTTTTGTCCAAAAAAATTCCCAGGTGGTCTCAGGCAAACCTTAGAGGCCCTGAACAGCGAGTTTCCCTTTTTTGTATACTCCAATGAACACTTTCTTTTCCCGTTTTTTGAACATGAACAGAGGTGTTTGCAGTTTGCAGAGTGTTCTGTAGTTCTTATACTGTTACCCTTAGGTTTTTCCTCACCTTTTACAGTATTGTCCATTGTGCTCTTGGAGTAATTTTAGATGTGCCCACTTTAAGGTAAAGTAGCAAAAAGACTGAAGTTTCTCAATTTGTGGACAATTTTTCTAACCATGATTTGATAAACAACTAGGTTTGAATTATTTTTTAACTCCATGCTTTTTTAACACGTTTTCTGGTACATTCAGAAAGTTATTTGCATTAAAGCATGGTTCACACTAGCCAATCTTTCTTAAAGTATTGATTTGTAGTATTAAGACTTTGAATGTCTTTTTAATGGACAAAGCAAATGTAAAAGCTTCACTTTTAGGGCCATATGTATGAAAACTGTCTAGGTCTAAAACTCACTTTATTGCCCAAAGAAACCAATCAGAGGGCCTCTTTCATTTCAAATAGTGCTCTAGAAAAAAGAGTGTGCTCTGTTTTATTCTTGGCAACAAATGGTTTTGACCCAGACAGTTTTCTACATGTGGGGCCCCCTTTAAACTCCACCTTAAACCCTTAAGGCCCGGGGGAGTTTTTTTGGTGCCCGTTCGTTTTTCCCTTCTTACCCTTTCCCGAGCCATAACTTTTTTATTTTTTCCACCTACATAGCACATGAGGGCTTTTATTTGGGGGACAAGATATACTTTCTAATGGTGTTTTTCCTTTGAAGAATATATTGAAAGCAAAAAAATCCAAATGGGACAAATTGTGAAAAAAATGTTTTTTTGCCCCTTTTGCAGGGGGGTTTTTCTTTTACGGTGTTAAGCTTTGGTAAAATAATGTTTATCTGTATTCTAAAGGGTTTTCCGAAACCGCAAATCAAACATGTAGGGTTTCCCCTTAGTTTTGTTTTCCGTAAAAAAATTTCCAAAAAATTTTCTTTTTTGAAATTTTCGCCACGGGCCCCTTTTGTGGACCAATTTAAATTTTTTTTTACTAACACCCCGGGTCAGTGAGGGGGCATTTTTTGCGGGCTGAAGTGTATTTTTATGCTGCAGTTTGGAATGCTTTGGGGCTTTTTTGATCATTTTTATTCCATTTTTTTTAGTGACTTTTAAAAGACCAAAAAAAAACCAATTTTTTTTGGGGTTTGGAATTTTTTTTTTTCTACGGTGTTCAGCGTAAGGATAAATGATGTTATATTTTTATAGAGGGACTTTTTCGGACGCCCGGGGGGATCCAAATATGTGTAACTTTTTTTTTTATTTTAATATTTTATTTTTTTAAAAAAAGGGGAAAAAGGGGGGGGGTTTTGAACTTTTAATATTTTTTTTTGTCTTTAAAAAAAATTTTTTTTATTTTTTTACTTTAAATTTAGTCCCCCTTGTTGCTTGACCCCTAGGGGGTGATTTTTTAAATTCAACCCAATGCATTGCCCTAGGCATGATTAGGGTTTTACAAAAATGGCGGTTTTCCCCACTTCCGTTGCGCGAAAGTGGGGCAAAAGGCCAGTGTAAGTGACGGGAGCCTTCACAAGGCTCCCCACCACCATGCCCGGGTGGTCAGATCGGGCAGCTGCCGGACCACATCGGGTGCGCAGGCACCATCGGCGTATCAGACCTGCGGATCTTTGCCGGGTGTCTGAGGGTTAACAGCGCCAGCGGGCAGGGCCACCTGCCGGCGCTGTTACTGCCGGGTGTTAGCGGCGATTAGCTGCTAACACCTGGCGGCTGTGCGGGGGGGGTCGCGGAGCGATCCCTCTGCAAAGCCCCTTAGCGGCCCTGGAACGTACTCATACGCCCAGGGTCGTTAAGGGGTTAAAGGGGTTTTGCCACAATCTCATCTCATACCTCCTGCTTTCAGCTCTTCAGCTCTGTGTGCTCAGAAGGGGGCGTGTGATTTGTTTGAATTGCATATCATGTGACCCAGCAAGATGACATCACCAGGCCTTTTCTCTCTTTAGTCAAAGAAAGATCTGTTTATGTGTAGAACTGTAAGTAGCTACATTGTAGATCAGAGGTAAAACTTTTGCCTACAGGCACAGGGTCCTCGGTTCAAATCCCTGCAGGAACCAAGCCTGTGGATTTTATTTCTCTTTATCAATGCACAAGCCTCAATGAGATTTATTTTTTTCATTTATTTGTACTGTTTGTCTAATTACTAAGGAGGACAGAGAACGGGAGTAGAATGACAGCACCTGGGGTTTGAACACTGAGCAGCTGCCTGAGAGAAGAAGTGATGTCTGAGCATGTCTGACCAGGACTGAGGAGCTCTCAGCCCTGGTCGTATCCCCTGGAGACAAGCTGTAAACAATGGATCACTAAAGGAGCAGCTCAAACAAAAACAGTGAAGAATTTTTAATAATGATGAATGGTGAAAATGTTTCTTATTTTATTTCCAAGCTTCCCACATTGATTTTACTTCGTGGCAAAACCCCTTTAACTGAAACACATTTTGCCATTTACTTATTAGAGAAGTCACTAACACAACAGTTCCCTTACTATTTCTCCTTGCTCTGTAGATGTTTGCTCAATGTGCTCCATAAAAGACAAGAACAGTAGAACTATGTAGTCACGAGTGGTGCCGCAGCCCACAGTCCGGGCTGCGATAGCACTCATTCCCCCGCTTCCTCTCTGGCGTCCAAAGTGAGCGGTGCCGCGGTCCGCATGTCGGGCTGCGGGCGCACTCGCTCCTTCGGGTGCATACACTTACCATGCCGCGTTCCTACTTCCCCGCGTCTGTCTGGCCTTAGGGTGCGTGTGTGCCAGCTCTCTCAGATTTAAAGGGACAGCGCGCCGAAAATTGGTTATGTCGACCGCTGACCCTATATAAGGGCTCCACCTCTGGAACTACCCTGCTGAATCCATAGCGCCCTTACCTATGAGAGGAAGCCTTACTTTACACCGGTTTGCCGTTCCTGTGTACCAGTCCTGTCTGCTCTCGTCCTTTAACCTCGAACCTTCGCTGCCTGCTCCGACCTTCTGGCCTGACCCCGACTACGAGTTTGTCTACTGCTTCTGTACCGCGTTGCACCTCGGCCGCCTCTGCAAGCAAGTCACATCAGGGGTAGCGACCTGGTGGAATCCCGCCACGACAAGTCCATCCCACCTTGCGGCGGACGCTGATGAAAACCGGCACCCACTTAGATTCCGCTCCCTAGTGTGGCCTGTACAACCGGTTGTGGCGGTCCAGTGGACTCACTACCCCCGCTCATTACATATGTGTATTATTAGGTTAGTTAGATTGGGTTTGTCAATAATTGTGATGTAGACAACAGACAGATGACATGGAGATATTAAGATGTCTTTAAAATTAGTCTGTAGTCTTCAAATAAACTAGATAAAATATTTTTTATACACTATCCTTCTACAACATTCATTACTCGTCCAATATTTAGTCTTCAAAAATTAGGAAATGAGCAACAATACAATGTTTCATGCTGTATCAGGGTGATGTTCTGTCCACTAAATATAGTCTCCCCATGGGTCCTTTCTCAATTGCAAATAAAAAGCATGGCTGGAAACAAACATTTATAAAAAAAATCTTCAAATGTGCGACTATGCCTAGGACTGCTATAAGTAGTATAATGTTGTACCGTGTTAGTCATAGAAAGTAGTAGAAGAGTGAAGAAATCAGACGTCTGATTTCTTCACTCTTCTAGGACTGCTATAAGTACTTTAAGGACCCCCAGGCAGCTGTAGCATCTGGGACTGCTGCTCATTACTAGATCCTATTTCGCACTTTATCAGTGGACCCCCTTTTTTGTTAAATTTGATAACGGCCTCTGATAGGAGTACAGCCAGTACTGCCCTGATGGCCCTCCTGTCTGTGATCACTTTAAGGCCCTCTTTCCCAAAAGGCTTTTTGGGCCGGGAAATTGGCGCCGTACCCCCGGGGCCGGTTTTGGCTGCAGTACGGCGCCAATCCGAGGAAGTAATTAAAAAAGGGTTTAACCCACTGCTTAAATAGGTAAACAGTGGATTCCGTCGACCCCTTTCCCCGCTCGGCGAACCCGGCGGGGGGAGAAAGTGACATGCCATTATTTACGGCGGGGGGCCCCCCCACCGTAGAAATGACGGGGCCCTAGGGGGGCCGGGGAGCAGGCCCCGCCGCCCCCCGGCCCCCCCCCGGGCCCCGGGGCCTTTTATTCAACCCGGATTTGCCCCGGGGCCCCAATAGGGCCCTCACAAATCCGCCGTGAATAACCCTTTGTAAACTGGGCCCTAAAGTTTCTCTTTTTTTGAAATTTTTTAAGAGCTGCCGTGAAAAACAGTTATGATTAAAAAAAAGGGAAAAGTCCCAAGGGAAAATAAAAATTTAGAAAATGCTAAGAAATCCAACTGTGGCTTTAGCTTGTCATTCATAATAGTTCTGTATTGAGCTACGCTGGTATTGTCCTCTAATATTATCAGATTGCTTTCCCAGGGGCATTTTTAAAATTGATAAAAATGAAAGGGGAAAATTGTTTGCATTTGTAATTCTAAAGTAAAAGGAAAGCAGATTTATTATAAATTTTGATAAATAGAAAGTTATAATTACCATGGTAATTGCTTTGCATTGTGGTTTTTTCCCTCCTTCCTTAAACCTTTCAGTCCCCTCTGCATTCCCCCTTTTACTGACTTAAAAACCATTTTTTTTCCCACCCTAAAATCCCCTAAAAAAGGTTTTTTTAACCCCTTACGCCCCTTTGGAGTTGCAGCACCAGGTCTTTTGGGGGGGTTCGGGCCCCTGGATGTTGCATACTTTCCTGTGGATCGTCCCAAACTAAAAATTTTGGGGTTTGCCGGATCGGCGCGGGGTGTCGGCTAAACATCCCCCCAGCGCCCGGCCCGACCCGAGATAAATCCGGGGGGGGGGGGGGGGGCGGTTAACCTTTAAATATCCCCGATTTTCGGGTCGAAAATTAAATTTAAGGGGGAAAAGCGGGGGGAGATGCTCCCCCTGGTTCTGTCGGGGGAACCCAGCCCCACGATCGTGGGGCCCCTGTGTGTGCGGGACAGACACCCATGGGGGCCCAATAGAATCCCCTTCCGGGTTGTCTGTGCATCAGGGTTCCCCGGGCCCCGTGCCCTGTGGGCTGGCCCCGGAATTGTGACGGGAATTTTCCCTTTGGGAACCCCAAGTCCCCCAAAAACAAGTGGGTTTTGTTTTCCTTTATGTTGGGGGAAAATCTAAAAAATCTCTCATTAAAACCCCCTTTGGGGGAAAATTTTTTTTGGGTGTTTTTTTTTTTAAAAAAAAAAAGGGCTTGGGAAAAACACAAACCGTTTTTTTTTTTAAAATAAAAAAAGGGGGAAAAACCCCAATTTTTTACAAAAGCCAATCGCCCAAAAAATTAAAAATTTTTAAAGTACCAAAAATTTTGGGTATCACCGCATGTGTAACGCCCTTTGCCCTATAAATATGTCATTTTAAATTTTTCCCTTTTAGGTGAAACCTTAAAAAAAAAAAAAAAACAATTAATTTTTTAAAGATTTTTGTTCCCCCGCAGACATAAAATGGAATAAAGGGGTCAAAAATTCCTCTTTTAACGCCAAAATTGTCCCAATTTTAAAAAAAAAACCCATTTCCATCCCGCAAAAAAAAGTCCTTACACGCTTGTTTACGGAAAACTTAAAAAAGTTATGGCTTTTCAAAAGTTTGTAAAGGTTAAAATATTTTTTTAAACACATTTAAAAACACCTTTTTTTTTTTTTTTTTTTTTTAAAGTGCTTCAACATAAAAAAAACTTATAAATTGGGTATCCCCGTAATCGTATCGCCCCAGAAAAGTAAAGCAAAAACTTATTACGGATATGCACAGGGAGCTTTTTTTAAAAAAAAAAAAACATTTAATAAAATTTGCAATTTTTTCTTCACTCTGTTCTTCCAAAAAACGGTTTTAAAATTGACCCCAAAAGTTTGACCCCCGGGAAAATTTATAAAAATAAAAACTTAACCCCTTTCCCGCAAAAAGAAAAAGCCTTTTCCCCAGCCCCCTTCAAAAAAAAAAAAAAAATTATGCCCTTCGGGACTATGGCGTTGAAAAAATGTGTTTTCCTGTTTGAATTTAAAAAGGGGTTTTTATTTTTTAAAAAAAGCGGTAAAAAAAAAAAAAGGAAATATCAAATTGGGTAATTCCCTTAAATTCGTATCGCCCTGGATTAAAGTTAGATTTCATATCTAAGGGCAGAGTGCCCGCAAAAAAATTTAAAAATAAAAACCCTACCAGGATTCCCTGTTTTTTTGTTAAAAAAGCCTCCCCAAAAACCCCTTCTTTAAAAAGTAAACCCCAAAAAGTGCTGTTTGCCCCCCCCACAATGGTAAAATAAAAAGTTAAAAATTACCCCCCAAAAAAAACAAGGCCCTCCACAGCTCTGCACACAGCAAAAATTTTTAAAGTTATGCTGTCAGAAGGGGGAAAATATAAAACGAAATTTTTTATAGACCTTTTTTTATTGTGAAAAAAGTAATAAAAAAAAAAAAAACTAAAAAAAAAATTTTTTTCCCCATTTGCAATTGTACCCCCCCCCCGCCCCAAAAAAGGGTTAAATAGTTTATAAACATCTTTAAAATGAAACGGTAAATCGGGTTAAAATTGAAGCCCAAAAAAACCAATGGTTGGACTGCGTTTTTAAAAACCCCAAATTTTAAGGGGCCCCTTTTTGCTAAAAAAAAAGATGGAAACCTGCGTCCCCAAAAATGAAAAATTTAACCCCCCTTGATGGGGATCCAGGGAGGGGTGTTAAATTTAAAAATTTTGGGGGGGAACCTCTGGAAGGTTTCCCCCTTTTCTGCTATTTTGGGCGGCTTTTTGCAAATGCGGCCCAGGGGCCCCCAAAAATCTGTGTTCCAAAAGCCAAATAGCGCCCCTCCTTCCTTGTACCTCTGCCATCGCCCAAACAGAAGTTTACACCCACTTGTAGGTATGCGAACTTGGAAGAAATTGCTTTAAACAAGTTTTGGGGTTCTTTTTTCCGGGATTCCCTTTGTAAATTAAAACATTTTCGCAAAAAAATTGCAGATTATTGGAAAAAAAATTTTTTTAATTTTCACGCCTAATGAAAAAAAAAAATTTGGGGAATCACCTGTGGGGGTCGATATACTACAACTGTATATACCCCTTTAAAGAGGTTAGTTTCCTATGGGGTTTTTTGGGGTTTTATTAAGTTTTAGCCCCCTTGGGGCCTCCTCAAACTAAATGGGCCTAAAATAAAATTGCTTTAAAAAATGAGCCCCCAGAGCCATGGGTGCCCTCTATTCTGGGGCTATGGTTGAGCCAAATAATGACTAGGGGCCACATATGGGATATTTCAAAAAAGGAAGACGGGGGGGAAAGAATTACATTGCATTTTCCTAGTCAATTTCCTATTCCAGGAAAAATGGGATAAAATATTGAAAATTGCAAAAATTATGAAATTTCCCCCACTTTGCTTAACAAACTTCCTAAACACTGTTATAATACTTTAAGGGGGTTAGTTTTCTTAAAGGCTCTTTTTTAGGGGGGTATCTAACATACAGGCCCCTCAAACCAGTCAGAATGGAATGGCCCCTAAAAAAATGTATATTGCAAATTTTCTTGAAAATGTGAAAATTTCTACAAAAAATTTTTAAACCTTTTTAATGTCTTAAAAAAAAGCTTTAAAAAATGAGCCAACCTTAGTGGACTATTTGGTAATCTATTTTAAACTTTTTTGTGGGGAATAATTTTCTGTCTTCCGCAGAATTTTTAACTTTCAAAATCACGATTTTTTAATTTTCTGAAATTTGATTTTTTCACAAAAAAAAAAGGATTTTTTAAAAGTTTTCTTAAATAACTTTTAAAACACCCTTGTCACGAGGGAAAAAAAAAAATCCTGAATCCATGGATAGGTAAAGTTTCAAAAATTATTCTCACATAAATGACACATGTCAATTTCAAAAAAAAGGGCTGTTCAGGAAGGCCAAAACTGTCTGGGTCCTTAAGGGGTTAATAATACAGATTGCCCCCTCAGCAGTTGGACACATTAGCTGCTATGCCTGCCACCCTGACACTTATTGTATATCTATTAAAGAATACATCAGTATAAATTATTTTATAGATCACCTGATATACCTAATAAGTCTATATAACATAGGTGTCTCAGAAGTGAGCCCCATTAAAATTCTTTATAAACAAAAAATACTGTAATTCTATACCACAAGAGGCGGTATGTGCAGCTTTTTTAATTTTTCCCGAAACAAATGCTATTCATTGCTGCAGTTTTTCATTGTTACAGTAAAGGAAATAATTATGTGATCCCTTGCTGATTGTGTAAGTTTGCCCCCTGAAAAGACTAAACATCTATAATTTAAGGGGAGGTTAATTTTTAAAAGTGAGAGATAGATATCCCAAAAAAAATAAAAAAAATCACATTGTAAAATTATATAAATGTATTTGCATTTTTTGTGAGAAAAAGTTTGATCCCTCTGGGAAACAAACTTTAAAACTTGTTACAAAACCCTTTTGGAAGCAACAGCAGTCAGATGTTTTTTTTGTAGTTCAGGGTGAGGTTTGCAAACATGTCAGGAGGAATTTTGGTCCACTCCTCTTTGCAGATCATCTCTCTCTCATTAAGATTTTGAGGCTGTCACTTGGCAACTCGGAGCTTCAACTCCCTCCATAAGTTTTCTATGGGATAAAGGTCTGGAGACTGGTTGGGCCACTCCATGACCTTAAAGTGCTTCTTTTTGAGCCACTCCTTTGTTGCCTTGGCTGTATGTTTTGGGTCATTGTCTTGCTGGAAGACCCAGCCACGGCCCATTTTTAATGTCCTGGCGGAAGAAAGGAGGTTGTCACTCAGGATTATATGGTACATGGCTCCATCCAGTCTCCCATTAAAGCAGTGAAGTAGTCCTGTGCCCTTAGCATAGAAACATCCCCAAAACATAATGTTTTCACCTCCATGCTTGACAGTGGGGACGGTGTTCTTTGGGTTATAGGCAGCATATCTCTTCATCCAAATGCGGTGAGTTGAGTTAATGAAAAAGGCTAATTTTTTTGTTCATTGAGCAAAGCCCCTTCTCCCAATCACTCACTAAATCATCCGTGTTCACTGGAAAAACTTTAGAGGGCCTGCACGGGCCTTCTTGGCAGGTAATTTAATTTTTTGCCTAGGAAAATTTAAAACTCTACAGTTCTTATTGTTAAAACAAAAACGTAACTTTTATTTTATTTTAACTCTTAACCTCTATACCACTATTTAAAAACCTGATCTCTAACCTCATTTTTAACCCTTTTTGTTTCTGAAAGGGGGAATAACCCCTTTCTATTATCAAGTTGGTGGAGCCCCCAATTAGCAGGAAGCCTCTATTATAGAAAAGTACTAGCCCAAATAAGGGACCCAAGCCAACTATTTGGGCCCATGCCCTAATCTAAAAGCACAGAACAAAAAAAGGCCCCCTTTGTGACACCGTCTGCAGAGGTAAACTGTAGACAGAGGGAAGATCAAAATTTTAAAACCCCATTTGACCTCGGACTTGTTTTTCCCTGATCGATCGGACCCTAAGCCTTGATAAACCAGGTTAGTGGGAAACATGTCCGGCGAGGTCAGATAGGAAAATGTAAATTAGTGACAAAAGCCTCTTTTGTTCTTTGTGAGATTCCCAATTTTTTGGGGAATTAGGGGGACAAATTCTTGGCAGGGGGCCTTGCGGGCCTGCAGGTTTTTAAAAACCATTTGGTGTAAGTGTTACAATTTTTTTCTTGGTGACGGGCCCCCCAGCGCCTTGAAAAGTTCTCCCTTTAGTTTTGGGCTGACTCTTATTTTTTCCTGATCAAGGTACCCCCAAGGTGGGATTTTGCTGGTCCCCCAGAGGATGTTGATTGACAGTCATTTTGTATTTTTTCTATTTTCTTTCCATTGCACCAGCAGTTTTCTTCTTCTCTCCAGATCTTACTTTGGTTTTTTAGCCCATTCCAGTTTGTGCAAGGGCTAATCTTGTTCCCCGACTCCTTGAAAGTCTTGGTCTTGCCCATGTTGTAGAGGTTTTGGGGGCTGCTAAATTTAAGGGGCAGGAGTTTTTATAAAGGTGCTATGTAAGACAGCTGTCTGAATGCAGGGAACAGTTTTTGGATTTCCCTGTCTTTAAGAGCCGAATCTAAAGGTTGGGGGGGGTTTAAAAAATTTTTTTAGAAAAAGCAAAATTTATTAATTTATCAATGTATTTTTGTATTTTTTTTGGATTTTTATACTCAATGTTAAATTAACCTCCAAAAAAATTATGACTGTTTAGGTCTTTGTCTGTGTGCAAACTTACAAAATAGCAAGGATAAAATAAAATTTTTCCCTTTAGTTATGATCAGTAATCTTCAAGGTACATCCCCGCCATTTTGTATTATCTTATTATGCTGCAAAAATAAATGGTTATGGTATGATCATTCATTCAATGAAATCCTCTTGGCAATGTATCTAAAATTATGTGGAGAAGGAGATGGATGTGTTACATAGTTCCTAAATCAGTTCTCTTTGTTAAAAGCTCTTTTGAATAATTGCTTAATATATTAAATTCCAAACATAACTTTCCCCTCAAACATTAATTTAAACCGTCCAAACTAGACTACTACACTACATCTTTACCTGTCCGAAATTTTGGGAAAAGCTTCCCCTTCTTTCTTCCTCTGATTTTCTTTTTTTTTTTTACTCTCATTTTCCCCAGTATATTGTGAATAAAAATATTTTGAAAACTGAGAAGGGGGGAGATTCGGGCAAAAGCCCGTATGACAACATGTTGCATAGGCTTCATCTGTCGTCAAAACGAAATTCTTTTCTCTAGAAGCAAGAGAAGAATGCTTCTGTACATGCAGAGTCAGATGGAGGCCCACACTTTTTGGGCCCCCTAATCCATCAAAAAATTATTGTGTACTGTAAGGATGGGATCAAATGGACGTTTTCATGGCCGGGTCCAGCCGAGAACCATGCCCATACCCATCAAAGGTCACACTAGATACCAGAAACCTTGTGCAGCCATTGGTGGCCACATTTGGGGAGGGGGGGGGGGGGGGGCCCCATACAATCAGCAATAAACCCCTCATTAAAGGGGTTTTGCCCCAAATTTAAATTTTAGTGGGATCCCCAAATTGGTATTTTAAACACTTTTTAAAAAATTTTCATAAAAAAAAAAAAAATTGTGACAGCTACAGCCCCTTTAAATTAAAGCCCTTGGTTTCCCCGAAGGTTTCATAAAACAGACCAGGAGCTGACAGTGAGCTGATTGGCCCCGCTTGATTGTCTGCACTTCTTATTCCTGGGGAGGGAACATGAACGGGCTTCAAGGGAAGGGGGGAAAAAAAACTCTGTCTCCCGACAGAGAATCCACTGGTTCTAATGTAATTATCAGAGTAAAGATTGCAGACGCTCAATGAGCAGCCCTTCTTCTCCCCCCCAGCAGCTTTGAAAGGACTGGTTGTAATGTAATTATCTGAGTAAAAATGCAGACTCTCCCTTGGCTCATTGAGTCCATGAAGGAATGAAAGAAAGCTGCCTGCCCCGAGCTAATCTTATCTCCTGAGCAGATAATAGGCATAAAACAAAACCCATTAACTTGTGTACAATAGTTCTCCTCTGTGATGTAGCAAAACAATGTAGCAAAACAGCCACAGAGACTGAGCCTCGGGAACGTGCAGGGGAGGAGAAACTTGTTTTTTTTAAATACAGAAACACAACGCCCCTCTTTTCAAGGCTCAAGGCTCAAATTCAGCCTGTTAGCTGAGGAAATCACTTCTTGGCAAAATCCCTTTAATACTAGGCATATGAGAAGCTGCTTATTAGTATTTTGCACCTGTTCAACCTGCCCTATATAGCTTTATGGTTTATTTGCATCCTTCTCGATACTGGTTCTCAATTTTCTCTTGTAGAAATTTGGGCTTTTACCTGCCAGAAGTGATTTCATATGGAATGGATATATAGGCAGTCCCCATGTTACGAATGGAATAGGAACTGTAGGTTTGTTTTCCAAATGAATTTGTATGTAAGTCGGAACAGGTACAGTCTGGCAAAAGAAATTTGGAAAGTGCAGGGAGGGTTTTTACATTTGTTTTGCTGTCTGTACCCCTGTTTAGAAGATTTCACCTCCCTTCCTGTCTCTTGTGTGCTGGTGTGGCATGCTGCCACTTTTAGTTCCACAGCTACTAGCTGTTGTGAAACATGAAAATACAAGTGCCAGCATGCCACAGTGGCACATCTTAAACACATATGCTAATCAGCACCCATACAAATTGCATGTGGTGTGGAATGCTAGTTCTTGTAGTTCCACAACTACAAATGTTGGCATGCCACACATGTACTAATGGTATGGGTACTGACACAGTACTGTAGTTAACATTGGAGGGGGTCTGGCAGTGGTAAGAACAGATCTACTGGGCCAGGACTGACAGCACTGATAATACAAAGATAAGACTGGTGTGAAAGAGCTGACCTGAAGACAGAGGTTCCCAGTGCAAGGCCGGTCGGAAGATGCATTGGGCAGACTTGCGACGGTATGACTTTATTATGGGGAGTGACTAGGAGACAGATATTAGTTGGAACGTTGTGAGTTGGGGACTGCCTGTATATTTTTCAGGAAAACTCTGTGGCCACAATATCAAATACCTCATTTCTATATTTTTTTCAGGATGCAGTCTGTCCCTGTATTGTTGTAAGAGTATGAGGTGTCATTAAATTGTGTACTGCATGTAGAAGGTTGATGGCCCTTGTGATCCAATTGTGGGACTAGTGTTTGTCAATTGGGACCCAGTTCTCTTTAACACCGGTTTGATCAAACTAGTGAAAAAACTGGTGGTTGGGACGTTCACATTTTTTGTCTAACCCTATCTCTAACCATAACCTTAAATTGGAGTTAGGATTAGAGTTTTTATAGAGTTTCAGGGATTAATTTACTGGAATGGCAAGACAATGCTTTCTGTGTGGCCTGACTTCTGATCCAACATCTCAACTGACGTCACTTTCTGTTATATTAGTATAGGCCAAATGTTATGGGAACTGAAACTGACGTTGCATCTGATGTCATTTCCAGTTCCCTTAACTTAGGGTCAAGGTAATGATTACAATTAGTGATGAGCGATTCCGTCAACTATCGTCATCGGATCGATAGTCGATATCGTCAATTATAAAGAATTTCCGATAATTTTAATCGCCAATGACCATTAATCTTTGGGAAGGAACAACACCTTCATTTTACCCCCAAACAGGCTGGAAAAGCTAAAATTAACATCCAAACATAAAAGGGATAGTGCTACATCTTGGGAAACACAATTAGGCAACAAGAGTCACGAAAAAAATCACAGACTTTTCCCACTACCCTTCCTGTACCACAAAAAGACCCAAAAACCCTGCATGACCCCAAATTAAAAAGTGCCAAAAGGGCAGTTTATTTGAACCATCATTTTACTTGAACGGGCATTGATTTCCCCGTCCTGGAACCCATGCCCCTTAAACCTTTCTGCCCCAAGTTTTTAAAAAATGCTGGAAAAGGAGTCTTTCAACCACCATTTTTTGAACGGGGACATTGACTATACTGCCCGGGGCCACAGCGGACCCCCAAAAACCTGCATGACCCCCAGATTTAAAAATCCCCGGAAAAAGGAGTCTTTGAACCCCCATTTTATTTTAAACGGGACATTGACTTACCTGTCCGGGTACAGCATGACCCCCAAAACCCCTTCATGACCCCCTATTTAAACCCCGGGAAAAAAAGATCTTTGAACCACCTTTTTAGTTGAACGGGGACTTTGACTAGCTTGTCCGGGCCACGTTTGACCCAAAAACCCTGCTGACCCCAGTTTAAAAAAGTGCTGGAAAAAGGAGTCTTTCAACCACCATTTTAGTTGAACGGGCATTGAGCCACTCTTGACTTTTTGGAAAAAAAATGTCTTTAAAAAAAACCACTTTTTTTATAATAGGACCTTAGAATAGCTGTTTTTCACAGAAACATCCCCCCCAAAAAATTATAAAAATGATTCTCACCACTGTTAAAAAGGGGGGGGCCCTTAGAAGCCACATTTCTGTTAAAGGACCGTTAAGCTGTATCTCACAGCACCATGACCAAAACCACTGACAAGGGAAAAAAAATTCTAAAGATGAAGTGGTAAATGGAATACGGTTTATTCATGAAACCTTGTCTTTTGGGTTTTTTTACATTTCCCCCCGCAAAACCGAAAAATGAACTTTTGGGAACTGAAAAAAAAAATTGCAGAAAAAATTATATTTTAAAAAAAAGTTTTAAGAGGACCATTTTTTTTTGGAAGAGGAATTAATAACCGGCAACTAATCGGTGACCTCGGCAATTGGGGCCACAACACATCAGAGACCCATGCCTGATTATTTTGATGAAAAAAACGATCCCATTATCTGTGGAAAAGGGGAGCTTTGTCTGTAATACCCCTCCAGCTGTGCGAAGGTCCGCTCAGATATACCCGGTGCGGGGCGGGACAACCCCTCTAGGGGCGTGGCAAGCAAGCTACCTTTCACCTTTTGGATCCCAGAAGTCTTTGGGGCCCCGGAAAAAACCCAAAAACAGGGTGTTGAGAGCAGATAGTGTGTACCTGATTTTAAAACGGTTCTGGTGTCGTATGTGTCCCCGCTTACATGCTTGGTGGGTGGTAAATAAAAATTCCCAGGGGTCACCCTTTAGGCTTCTCCCACAATGCCTGCTCTCTGCCGTACGGCATTTGGCACCTATGCTTCCGGCTGGGGGTTTTCCCCCGTGAATTTGAAGAACTAAACAGCCAAACAGATGTCCCCAGTTACAATCAAAAAGTCCCTTTCCCGCATTTTACTCTCTATTTGGGGGGGTAAAAGGACATGCTGAGTTTTGCTTTGTACCGGGGATCGAGGGGGGGGGCCCACCCATAATGTTGTTCTTTTTATGGCCTTAATGCGGTTCATGTTGGAGAAAGGGGAGCACCCAAGCACTCATGTGAGAGATAGCCTTGTTTTCCCAACCCCCTTTTTGGGGTCGAGGGGCACTAGCAAATGATTTTCCTCATCTTCCCCCTGCCTCAAATTCGTCCCAACCCTCTTTCCAAGGCAGGGACATCAAAACGTCGTGTCCAAAAATACCTATCCCCCTCCTCTCCCTTCCCCCGGCACAGCTTCAACACACCCCTGACTTGCCCCCAGTTTTTCCCCTGAGAGCTGAGGCGCCCCCTTTGCACTACCGGAACCTAACACTGCCTAATAAAGATCGATAAATTTGTAAAACTGCGGGGCTTCGGATTCGAGGGGAGAAAAAAGGCTCCTGTCTGCACTGTGTCCGTTCCTCTCCGTCGCTGATAACCTGTGTTTCAGAGGTCCAACGGAAAAAAATTTCCCAAAGCTAGCTGAAAAGGGGCATTGTCCCACTGCCCATTTCCACTCTCCACTCTCGGGGGGCTCAACCCCCGAGTTCCGCACCGCTGCTTTCGGGGCCAGTGCCCCTTTCGTCTGCGTGAGGGCATTGGGGCTGCTGCACAATCGCTGGAGCATTGGAGGGTGGAATTTCCAGCTGTTCCCGGGGGGGTAAAAGGGGAACGGGTTGACGGGGAGGCCCTGACGCTGCAACGCACCCATGGGGATGAAGCAGGGTGGAATCGGAATGCGGCTAGACCTGAGCAGGTAGTCCAGCCCCGGGGTAGGCTTTAAAATTTTTCTGGCGACAAGGTTCATAATGTGCCAGGCAAGGGATGTCCCCACCTACCGATTTAAGGGCGGCCCCCAATTTCGAACATTATGCCCCACCTTGCCTGGCACAAGGTTCTTGTCACCCAGCCAGCGCTGGGTCTCGTTGCAAAGAGCCTCCACAGCTCCTACCTGTGTGTTGGGGCCCCAAGACAGATTAATTCAACACCCCTGGTTTCGGGGGCCGTGATCCACGAGGAGTTTGGGGGGAAAGAACCCTGCACCATCCCTGCGGTTTTTGAAGAGCGTGCGCCGAGCCTGAACCCGTTACAACCAAAGACATCCACCACTCACCCAGTGAGTGTCAAGATATAGCGGCCTTGGGCCCAGCTTATAGTTCAGTTGTCGGTGGTCAGAGGGACTTTCCCGACACAGATCAGAAACGCGCTTGAAATTTTAGATGACAGTGCTAGCCGGCAGGGACGGCTTTTCTGAAAAGAAATCCCTCTCGCATCTGTATTGGGGGGCGGCAAGGCCATGACGTGGCAAAACCAATCGTGTCCACCAAAGGAAAGGGAAACATTCCAAGGCCAAAAGCCTGGCAATGCCGACTTCAGGCTTTTGGCTTTGGGATTTTTTGGGTTAAGTGTTTTCTTTGCCCAAACCTGGTGGGCAGAAGGCTGGGTGCTAGACTGGCCCCTGTAGGGGGTGAGGTCATCAAAATGGGGGAAAGGGGAAGGGGGGAGGGTGGGTCTCTGGTGTGCTGTTTGGGTTTGGGCAAAAGGGGAGGCTGAACAGAGGGTGATCCTTGACATGACTCTGAGAGACATGGGGAGCTGAGGGAACGCTTGGTGGTGGCGGAGAGGAGGGGGCGGGGACAAGGGTGTGACGTGGTTGGAAGCCCGGGTTGGGGTGGCTTTTTGCCTGTTTTCCCCCATTTCAATAGATTCGCTCTGTGACTAGACAAGTTGGTGGGGTTAAAAACCCAAGATTCACCCTCTACTGATGGGTTCAGCAAAGGGGCATATGACATCACTGGTGAATCAGAGGTTGCTCGAAAAAGGCCCAGGGTTTAGAGGGCCTGGCCTTTTTCAGGCGATAAGCGGAGCGGTGTTTCTGCTATCGTGGCTGGGGGAATAATTCCCGCGGACTTTTAGGGGGGACCCCGGGACGACACTACCCCATTTTTCCCCCCATCCAAAGATGAAGTGCTCGAAGCAAATTCTGCTAAAAGACCAGTTTGGATCCGCAATGTCCTCCTCATCATCACAAAACGGGGACTTCCTTCCTGACATTTGCATCCTGGGCTGCAGGCTACAAGAACAGGAACTGCAAGGCATGCCGACCGCCCGGTTTTTGCCATTGACCGGTTCCTTTTCCTCCCCTGTGGCATCAGTGATTGGGCATCAAAGCAGACAAAACTTCCCTTTGGCCTCTTGATCTTTTGGGAAATGCCTTCTGACCCCAACCGATTTTTTCATCAAAAAGGTCTTCAAAATGGATTAACCCCAGTGGGTGGGGCATGATTGACATTTGGGGTGCCCTTTCGCTTCATGTTGGGGCGGGTCTGACGATCGGGGAGACTTTTGGGCCGTGACTGGGGGAGGACGAGGAGGTAAGACGCCCCGGATGCAGGTTGCATTTAACCCCTGAAAAACAGATTGGCAACGCTGTTTTGTTATGAATTAAAAGGGCCCCACCCAGCGATGACAGGCCGACGGTCCTGAAATGACGACCGCTGGCTGCGTGTTTTTCTCCACACTGGAAGGAGCACCCACTCTCGTACTCTCCTCCGTTCCTACACCCCTTTTCTCACTTACCCCCTACATTTTGCTTCATGTCAGAAAGAACAAATTTAAGAAAGTATGGAAAGTTTTTGACAGTCTTTATTGGGAAAAACAGCAAATCACAGCTATTCTTAAATCCTCAATGTCCCACAGCCAACTAGGATTAGAAACTGAATTGTTTCTATCGAATACCTGTGAAATGCGGTCTGGGGAAGAACCGTAAAAAAAACTTTTTCTTTTGTTCAGTCCCCCGGGTACAAAGTGGCTAAAATTTGAAAAAAATAAAAGGGGGGCCCAAAATGAATTTACCCCCGGGGTAAAAAATTAAAAATTAACGGATAAAAATTTCGTTTTTTTTCAAATGAAAAACAAAAAACAGAAAAATTTCTTTTTCTCAAATTTTAAGGCCCAAAGGTCGCTTTTAAAAAAAAAAAACTGGGGGGCCCCGAAAAAAAACCAAATTTTGTTGGGGAAAAAAAAAAAAAAAACAAAAGTTATTTAAAAGTTATACAAAAAGAAAGGTGGTTTTTTGCACCTTGAAATACAAAAGCATTACTACAAAATTTCGTATTAAATTTAAGTACAAAGGGGCTTTTTGAACAAAACGGGCCCACCAAAATGAAAACACTATTTAAAATTTAAAGGTAATAAAAGGTGGGTTTTACACCTAGAAATACACCCGCAATTACTAGCAAATTTTTTGTATCCTATAAAGTACAAAGGGGGGTCTTTGAACAAAACTGGGCTGCACAAAATAAAAGGACTATTTCACCTCAGGTGCGAGGGGTTCTGGCCAAAAACTGTAAAAAAAAAACCATTTCAATGGAGGTTAAGCAAGTCTGGCTGCCAATATACCTCCCCTTTAAAAAACCAGGGCCCGCCTGTGCTGTCAAACCCCCCACCCCCGCCCCGCGGCGTTCAGCACTAATGCTTTTTTAAAAGTCTTAACTTTAAGACTGAAATTCCTAATCTACCTATGTTTAATTTCACCCGCTGAAACATAGTTTATGGTAATAAAAAACTGGTCTCGAGCAAAGTGAGTTTTTTGAAAGACTAGCACAGTGCTCTAAAAAAGACCCGAAACACTGATTAAGAACAGGGAAAAGTGTTCTATGCAAAACAGGTCTGTGATTTTTTTTGCCAAAGACAACCAACACATCACAGTATGAAAATTGCACACCCATTTAATGCTCATGCTCTAAGCTGATTTGCTGGCCGCCAAAACACAGGAAACGCCAAAAATGGGGAAGAAAAAATTTGCACAATTCTCACCTAAAAACCGTGTCGAAAATTCCCATCAACCTAAAAAAAACCGTGCCGATTTTAATTTGTCGATTATAAACCCCGACCCCAATTACAATGGGTTTTAGTGATTTTCTCCATAAATCAATATATTAAACATTTATATTTGCCAATTAATTGATGTATTGTACTAATATAAACCAATGTAAAAAGGGGTTTAATGGCCCACAGGAAACAGGGAAAACCCCTGGGGGTTTTTTGAGCCCTGGACATGGGGGGTCCCCCGGGCCCTTACTTTTGGGATCTTCTCAGGAAAAAAAAGGTAAGAAACAAGGGAAAAGAGCAGAAACAGAGATAATGCAACATTGGCCTAGCCCCCAGGGGGAAAAGGGAAAAAACCCCCCGGGGGGCCCCCCAGCATGGTAACCTGGGTTGCTTTTTTGCTGCATAACATCCTCAAAGAGGTAAAAAGCTGGAAAGAAAGTCAAAAAGCAAGAGGCAAGGGTTTGAAGACATGACAGTCTAGTGGGCCCAAAAAAAACTTACCGGTGGGGCCCCCGAAACAGGGCAACGATGGGTCCCCATAACCACTCCACTTGGGCCCTAGGCACCCCCGTCCGACCTGTGTCAGTCATCACAGTGCTGAGGGGGGGACCACAAAATCAATCTTTGGGGGGCCCGCACCCTAGTTCCCTAAAATATATGTTTTTTTCCAATAAGTTTTTGGTTTCAGTATTGCAGCACTAGCTTATAATTATAAAAAAAAATATGAACAACCCCTTAGTGCACCCCCAATTAGTCTCTTAACATGGAAAGCGGTAGTCTTATATGGATCTAGATGCTAATATGTATATAATTTTCAAGCTACGGCTGTCATTGAGGAGTTAGCAATGAGCAAAGAGCTGACTGCTCAGATTCTGTCATCAGCTCCACACATACCTATTTGATGGAAAAGAAACAACTGGTTCCTTTGAATAAAACATATTGATACAGCGTCCTCTACTAGTTATGTCTCCTCTTCCTATGGTGCATGAATAAATGCTGTTACTAAGTTTCATTCGTCCTTGAAGTACAAGTACTTGAAAATAAATGCACTATGTTCTGAAGGTAATATACATCTTTATAAGTTGTGACGAGTGTCAAATGTGCGCTAACTCAAGCTTTTGTAAAGACGGTTACATAATAGATTGTCATTGTTCAGGAGCTCATGGTAGGTCACGCAGCAGCTTCTACATACAATGTACCACAGTAAATTCAATGTAAAATGCATATTGTACTACTATTTCAACTGTCTTTACATTAGAATATGAACATTTCTTCTATTGTGACCTTTATAAGAACAATAAGCATCTGCTTCTAATAAATGCATTGGCGTACTAACATTGAATCCTAGCTGTAATAAAAATTAAAGTTGTATTTATGCAAAGAACACCCATAACAATTGGGTTTTACCTGTGGTTCATGAGTCTCCAAGAAGCGATAGAAGGCAATGCGCCACATTTATTATGGCAATTGCACCAGAATTCTGACATAATTTGCACAAAGCACTGGCATACATGCTTTTCACTGCAAAAGACTTGACAACTACCATAAACGTACAACCAAACCTACAATGGAAGGGTTTAAATCAAAGCATATTCATGTTTAAAATGGCCAGGTCATAGTCCAGATTTAAATTTCATTTGTAGAACCTGGTCTGAATAATTTTGGCTGATCTGAAAATTGCGTTTCACAAAATTACCAACAATTGACTGAGTAGAGCATTTTGCAATGAATGAATGCAATATTCGAGCATCTTAGATCTGATAGTAGACCCAACAGATGCAGCTGTCTTTGAAATTAATGTATGCTATTGCCTTTCTGTGCACCTATCTTGCGTTTTTCAGATAAAATTTTAGATGTCACAGTTTTATACTTTTTTTATAGAGAAAATTTGGGGGCATGACCTAAAAAATTGCGGTTCACAAACTTTTTCCCAAAACCAATCTGACTGAGCTAGAGCTATTTTGCAAAGATGAATGGGCAAATTCTAGCATCTAGATCTGATAGAGAAGTACCCCAACAGACTGCAGCTGTCGTTGCAACTAAAGGTGGTCCTACAAAGTATTGACTCAGGGGGGCTGAATACATATTCCCACCACATTTATCAGTTTTTTAATCTGCAAAAATTTTGAAAAATACGTATCATTCTCTTTACACTTCACAAATATTTGCTACTTTGTGTTGCTCTATCACATAAAATATCAATAAAATACATGTAACTTAGATGTTGTAACATTTAAAAATAAGGAACAGATCAAAGGGTATGAGTACATTTGCAACCCACTGTATCACCTTGCTTATGCTGTCCCACCACTGACTCTAGCTGTTATGCAGAAAGGAAGGAAGCTGTCAATTAGCGACAAGTGAGCAGGGCATAGCGGTGGCTCATGAATAAAGTGTGCTCATCTCTGGTAGAGTGGTCTACATGCTGCAATATTTTTTAACTAAATTTTTATTAACTGCTGTAACTTATGGAATAAGTGACAGACCATTGGAAACAGAATGCTTATGCTGTCCTCACAACACGACCCATTTCTTTTAAAGGGATATTCCCATTATTTCAAGTTCTCCTGAAAGGGCCAATTACTGTAAAATAAAGCACATTATTAAAACATATGTATACTTTACCTAATACAGGCCTTTTTGAACCTTTAACTTGATCTCTTGTCTCCAAGGTCACAGGCTATCACTGTGTGCTTTAAGTTGTGGTCAGTAATGCAGCATTATTAAAGAATGTCTGAAAATAATTTCCTGTGGCCGGAATAGTGGAGATGTGTGTTGTCGCTTATGTGTACTCTGCTTGCCTCTCCCCAGACAGGCCACAGGAACTGTGTGCACTACGTTCCACCTGGTGTCTGGAGTCTCCACACTACCCAATACTAGGAGCATGTATGGACTGGTTTGAGCGGCTGGACTGACGTCGGAGCAAAAGACTTGAGTATATCATTATATGTTTAAATGTGTGATCATTGAATCTATTGGAAGTGGTAAAAGTTCATGCACAAAAGAATTGTTTGAATAAAATAACAATCATCTATTTACCGTACCATATTCAAATGATTAAGTAACCTTTAATTAAGGTATTGAAGTAAGATAAACCTCATATACCCTCCATACATAATTTCATGTGTATATCACTTTCAGTAACATTTTTATATTGTTTTTGCTATTACTGTATGTGCCATGTTATGTTGTGCTTCCACTTTGTTTGTGCAACTTTTAGCCCCAGGGAATGAAAGGTGGGTGGGTTGCTGTGCTCGGCGGCAGCAGCATACCGTGTCAGAGTTGTTGGGCACCAATAAACATGATTAACAGGCTGACAGATTTCAGCAGAAAGTGCCAGCATTACTGTGGCCTCAGTTAAAGCACAATGATGATGTGATGATGTAGTAGTTTATGTTGTGACGCTGAGTGATCTGACACAGCAAAAGTAGGAGAGGGCAAAGAAGAGTCTATATGAGCCTATATGATATCCTGGATCTTACAAACGAGACTAGTTGAGCTAGTTGAGGGTGGCAGCTGGCAACAGAGAGCCTGAGTGGAGCTGCACACTGGGGTCTTTAGATCACTGCAACATTGCTTGTGTGAGCAAGAAACAGAGACCTGGAGAGCAATTGTCACTGAAGGAAAAGGTTAGGGGGCGTTGTTCATGATGGGTGTAAGTAAGAGTCGCTATTATTTGGGGGGACGAATAACCTAGGCGCTGCCGATGAGCTAAAGGGGGAGGACAGGTAGACCAAACAGTTAGAATGACCAAGGTGGGTAATAGACCCTAAAGTTAACCCAAAGCTCCCTGAGAACAAAGTTAAACCGGTGAATGGAGAGACTGTCTGTTCTGATGCCTAAGGGAAGGCCTTATCATCTAAATCCAGAAGATTGAGTAGCCTGATGAAGTTAAGGGGGGCAGGAACAAGTCCATATGGCTCTTAGAAGATTAGTGACACAAAATAATTCTTCCTCTTGTGTGCAGTAAAGGATTAAGTATTGCACTGTATTTTGTAAAACAAAGGTTATGAGTTATGTTAGGGAGGAATCTTTCAGAGACCCAGAGGCAATGTAGAATTGGATAAAGCGAACAGTCATTTTAGTGCAACCTGAGTCTGGTGGACCTGTTGTGGTATCTCACATGCCCCAGACCACGTATGACTGCTCAGAAACTGTTTATGACACTAAGGGCCACATGTATGAAAACTGTCTAGGTCTAAAACTCACTTTGTTCCCCATAGAACCAATCAGAGCGCCCCTCTCATTTCATATAGTGCTCTGGAAAAGTGAGAGGGGCGCTCTGATTGGTTTCTATGGGCAACAAAGTGAGTTTTAGACCTGGACAGTTTTCATACATGTGGCCCTAAGTTTATCCTGCAACCATCAGGTGTATTGTGCCACTAACTAAAGTGGGTTGCAAAAGTATTCATACCCTTTGAACTGTTCCTCATTTTTGTATGTTACAGCCAGAAACTAAAATTAATTTTATTGATATTTTATGTGATGAAGCACAAAGTTGTCACGGTCCATGCTGCAGTCCTTGCTCCAGACCAAGGACAGGCCGTGTCCCTCTGCCAGCGTATACTCACCTGTCCTCACTCCTGCTCCGGTCCTCACTGCTACCAGCATCCTGCACATGCTGTCACTAGGGCGCGTGCATGCTGGATTGACGACATTTAAAGAGACAGTACATAATTTCCTGGCCAATGGCCTTTCAACACCTGGGTCTTAAAGAACTACCTGCCTGTGGGTCAGTTTGTTGATGTCTCCACATTGATCCTGACCTTTAGTTGCTGTCTGGTACCTGTGTTTACCTGGCGTCCTGATTCCTGTGTTTATCTGTACTGCTATTACCTGCCGCTACTCCAGTCTACTTCCTGCCTGGGGCTCTGCTACCTGTCTTCAGTTGCTACCTGCCCGTGACCCGTCGCCTCTGCCTATTTCACAGTCCTATGTCCGGCATTGCTGTCTTCGCGAGTAGCCACATCAGGGGTCACGACCTGGGGGTTCCCTACAGCTAAGTCCATCCGGCCTTGCGGCAGGCTCTGGTGAAAACCAGAAGCCCCTTAGATCTTGCTCCCTGGCTGGGTTTGCATCTCCATTTCTTATGGTGATCCAGAGGATCCACATACCCGGCTTCCCCTGTTACAAAAGTAGCAAGTATTTGTGAAATGTAAAGTAAATGATAATTGCTTTTCCAAAATTTAGAAAATGAAAAAAATGAAAATTGTGGCATGAATATGTATTCAGACCCCTGTACAATGATACCCATAAATAAAATCCATTGTAACCAATTGCCTTTGGAATTCACCTAAATAGTAAATAGAGTACATCTGTATGTAATTTATTCTCAGTATCACTACAGTTGTTTTGTGAGGTTTGTTAGAAAACTTTGGTGAACAAACAGCATCATGAAAACCAAGGAACACACCAGACATTTCAAGAATAACATTTTTGCAAAGTGTATTTCACGGATAGGATTTAAAAAAAAAAAAATAGCCCAAGCTCTGTTCAATCTATCATCTGTCAATGGAAGAAGTATGGCACATTTGCTGATCTACCAAGACATAGCCGTCAACCTAAACTGACAGCCCAGACAAGGAGAGCACTAATTTACAGAAGCATCAGCATAGAGGCCCAGGGTCATTCTAGAGGAGCTGCAGAGATCCACAGCTCAGGTGGGAGAATCTGTCCACAAGACAATGGAAGAGTGGCAAGAAGAAAGTCCTTTTTTAAAAGCAAGCTAAAAGAAGTGTGTTTCCCATTTGCAAGAAGCTATGTACGGGATACAGCAAACATGTGGAAGAAGTTACTCTGGCAGATGAGACCAAAATGGAGCTTTTTGGCCTAAATGCCAAATGCTCTGTGTGGAGGAAACAGCATTTATTTTCAATGGGGACTGAGAGACTGGTCAGAGTTGAAGGGGAAATGGATGAGACTCAATAGCAGCAAAAGTCTTGAGACTGGGGCATAGGTTCACCTTCCAGCAAGACAATGACCCGAAACATACAGCAAAAGCTACAAGAGAATGGTTTAAATCAAAGCATATTAATTTGTTAACATGGCTCAAAGTCCAGACCTAAATCCCATTGAGAATCTGTGGTATGAAAATTTCTGTTCACAAATGTTTGCCAACCAGTCAGACTGAGCTATAGCTATTTTGCAAAGAAGAATGCAAACACTGCAGCTGTCATTGCAGCTAAAGGTGGTCTTACAAAGTATTGACTCAGGGAGTTGAATACATATGCAAAAACACACTTTTCATTTTTTAATTTGCAAAAATTTTGAAAAGCACATATCATTGTCTTTACACTTCACAAATACTTGCTACTTTTCGTTACTTTGTCACATAAAATATCAATAAAATACATTTAAGTTTGTGGCTGTAACATTTAAAAATGTGGAACAGTTCAAGGGGTAAGAATACTTTTGCAACCCACTGTGTATTATTAATGCAGAATATTGCATCACTGTGGTTGCAGAGAAAATTTGATTAACTGCAAATGTCCTGACATTCAAGAAGGGAGCCCCTATACTGCAGTCTCTATGGTTCCTTACATTAAAGAGCTTATCCAGCACTAGAAGTATATTCTAATTCTGTGCTCCTTCTAGACATGGTGTCACTCTTGTCCATTGATTACCACTGGTATTGGGGCTCACCTCCATTCACTTCTCTTTTTTTTTTGGACTAATTGGGGATCATAAATAACCATTTTACTGTCTTTTAACAGCCAGGTAGTCATAGGTTACAGAACATACCATATTTCTCAGACTAGAAGACGGGGGTGCATCTTATAGTCCGAATGCTTGCTTACCGTGACTATGTGTTGGTGTCCCAGTGGTGGTGCAGGGTCACGGGAGGCTCAGTGGGCACGATGCTGTGGAGTTCAAGAGAGGCAGGAGTGCTATGGGGGAGCGGGAACATTTTAAATTCAAAGGGAAGAAGCTTGGTGGGGCACGATGCTGAGGTGCCCAGCAATGCCCGGCAGAGTCTAAGGGAGGCAGGAGCGGGAATATTAGATCTTCATAAGGAAGAGGTTCAATGGGGCGCGATGCTGTGGTGCCTGACAGTGTCTACGGGAGGCAGGAGCTCTGCAGAGGAGTGAAAGGCTAGCGGCAATATTTAAACTTGTAAGCAATTGCCGAGACCTTCGTGTGCAGGCTGGTTTGCTGCGGAGGAGCAGAAGGCTGGTCGCAATATTCAAACTTCTAAGGAACTGTAGAGACCGTCACACTGAAGTTCAAAGTCCCTATTTGAGTCTGAGTAAAACTCATCCCCCATCACCTACAGCAGGCACCCAGCATTTCTGGGTGCCTACTGTGAGGGACGTCACCCAGCTTTCCTGGGTGCTGGATAGGCTATCCAGCATCCGGGAAAGCTGAATGGCATCATCTTGAGGTGCAGAGGATGGATTACAAGCCACAGCTGCACCACAATCTTCGGAGGGTTGGTCCTCTCTCATCCCCCAGGAGATTGTGTCTGTAAGCTGTGGCTGTACCCCTGTGGCCTAGTCCCAACACAAAATACAACCCTCACTTAACAATGTATAACGGCTTATTGCCCCGTAATCTATAGAGTATTGTGCACTGTGGCCCTCCAGCACCATATCTCCTTCATAACATTGTCAGCAGATCACCCCCATAACAGTGCATTAACAGCAGATCTCCCCCATAATTATGAAGGACACATTGCTGACAGTTGTGTCATTACTGTGTTTTGTTGCAGAAAGATACAATAGTGTACCATAGTCTCCTGTTTGATCTACCATAATCATGGAAAGTATGTCAAAGCAGAAAAGGCTTTCATATAAAATTCCTTTCAAATTGGAGGTAGTGAAGTACGCCAAAGAACATTGGAACAGGGCAGCGGAGAGACAACTTTGGGACACCTTCCACTAAAGAAATGATACGGGAATGGAATAAACAGGCGGATCAGATGCAAAAATGAACAAAACTAAACATTGTTTACATGGGCAAAGTGGCCACAGTTAGAAGTGTATGTGAAAGAATGGATCACACGTCAAAGGAATAATGGCTTTTCAGTGTCTACAAAAAATGATAATATATGAAGTCAAACATCTTGCTGCAGAGAAAGACATCACTTGACCACCATCGTGGTGCTACAGATTTATGAAGAGATGTGCCCTTGCTATGCACACCAAAACTAGAATTGCACAAAAAATGCCTATAGAGTATGAATCCAAGATTGTGTCTTTTCACAAATTTGTACTGAATGCAAGAAAAAAAATGGATTTGAAATAAGTCAGATTGGGAACATGGATGAAGTCCTGTTAACCTTTGATGTTCCATCAAACATGACTGTTTATGTGAAAGGTGCCAAAACCATAACCGTGAAAACAACAGGACATGAGAAAACCCATTACACGGTAGTATTGTCCTGCTGTGCAGATGGCACCCAACTGCAATCAATGCTGATTTTTCAGAGAAAAAACATGCCAAAAGAAGCAATCCAAGAGGAGTTATTGTGCATGTTCATGACAAAGGATGGATGGATGAAAATGGCATGAAGGTGTGGATAGAAACGTCTCGGAGGGCTTCTGAAAATACCTACTCTATTAGTGCTTGACCAGTTTAGGGCACATATCACTGAAGCCACAAAAAGAGATTGAAAGAAGCCGTAATTCCTGGAGAGCTTACCAGCCAGTTGCAACCTCTGGATGTTTCCATTAATAAGCCATTTAAAGTTTTCATGAGGGAAGAGTGGAACAAATGGATGGCTGCTGGAAATCATGATCTGAAACCAACCGGACGAATGAAAAGGCCATCTATCATCCAAGATTGTAAGTGGGTGAAAACCTCATGGTATTCAGTGCGGGATGAAACCGTTGTGAGGTCCACAAAATGTGGCATCAGCAATGCCTTCGACGGCACTGAAGATGACATCCTCTATGAACAGAGTGAAGACCGTGATGCTGGTGATTCTGAGGAACTGAGCTTAATAAATTTGGATAGTAGTGACGAGGAGTTCTTGGGGTTCCGTGATGATTAGAGGAGTTTCTATACTTAAGCTTAAAGTCAGTAGTAATGGTTGTTAATGCTGCTGTTGAGTTCTGTTTACATTTACATTGGTGAAATATTATGTTATTTATGTTATTAAATATTTTACCACTCTTTTTGATTCAAATTATTTTCCTCCTCTAAAACCTAGGTGCATTTTATGGTCCGGTGCGTCTTAGGCTATGTTCCCATGGCTTAAAATGGGACGTATTTCAGTCCATAATTCAGTCCGTACTGTGGGGAATTACAGCTGAAATACATCCCAGTCATTACGGTAATCCACAGTTCTCATAGAGAACTATGGATTACGTCTCCTCTCCCTGCTCGGTGAATCCACCGCGGGGCAGATAAGTGACATGTCATTTACTAGCGGTGTATACGTGCCGCTAGTAATGATAGTCTACAGTATGGGCTGGCGAGGTGCCGACCCCCGCTCCCGCCCCCACTCCTGCCCCGCCCCCGTCCACACGCTGTAATTGCGGGGCGTAATTATGCCCCGGAAATAAGCCATGTGAACATAGCCTTAAAGTCCGAAAAATACGGTAAGCTCTGTTGGTCACTCACAGGTGATGGGAGTAAGGGATCAGAAATGGGTAAGTCTCTATCTTGGCAATCTATGTTGCAGCTTACACTCGAGTATACTCTGGGGCTTGGCAATACCCTAAAGGGCAATCTGTCTTGCTCCTAGCTTAGAAGTTAAGCAGCTATCAAGCACCTTAACAATGTTAGACCTTCGCTCACGCATAAATGTAAATTTGTGCCACAAGTTTGCTCCTCTCCAGATTGTTGATTGAATTTTGT
Organism: Phyllomedusa bahiana; assembly: GCA_025379985.1. Classification (NCBI taxonomy): domain Eukaryota; kingdom Metazoa; phylum Chordata; class Amphibia; order Anura; family Hylidae; genus Phyllomedusa; species Phyllomedusa bahiana. The sequence goes on along the minus strand of JAODAL010037204.1, from coordinate 1,615 downwards.
TCTCTACCCCTTTATATGCATTTACTTTCCAGTAAACATGGCTACAACTACTAGACTTTGTGTAAACATTCATACTTGTGGAGAAACCAAGGCAAGTAAAGCTCAATACCAAAAAAAATGTGTTGTCACACTAGTAACATGTGGACCAATTAAAAAACATATCCATTTCAAATATTGCACAGCTCCTGTCTTCATTTAACACAGTACACTATATTTGCACTAAGATTAACTTGCCCTTTCAAACTACAGAACTGTTAGTATGAATGATGTTGAAGAAAAGCCACACTTGTATTATGCAATAACAGTAATAATCTATAACACATGCTCATATAAAAGTCTTCTTTGGTGGAGAGTGAAGCAATATGCAGAACAGTGTTAGGAATCGGATCATTGACAAATGCCACTAAAAGAAATACAAGGCACACACACATTTTTCATTTTTGCAAACTGTAGTATTATTTTTCAGGCATTATCGAGATTGGACATCTTTAATTGATTTGAATGAACCCTGACAATAGGCTGCCTATGAACATGAATGGTGAGTGGGTGCCTCATTGTCATATACTTCCTCCAGCTGCAACAAGCTATGTAAAATAATTGTGTCCAATGGTTAACAGAGGGAAGATTGAAAGCAGAGAAACTTACTGTGCTCCATCTATATACTCTAATAGGGTGTTTTACAAGAAGTTATCTAAAGTAGTCAATATTTTTTAAAATGAAAATGTGCTGGTTATCTACTTTAAATTCAAGAGAGGTTTAAAAGGAGTCTTTTTGAAGGTTTTTTTCACAATGTTTAATGAGCAGATAAGGTGGTTTAGCATGGTAGTGAAGTAGTTAATGTTAACATCCCTGGTGGTCCAGTCTAGCAAAGGGATTAATCATTACACTTCCAATAGTCTAGGCAAGAAAAGGGAATAATACTAACATCCCTGATGGTCTCAACTAGTAAAGGGGTGAATAATAACTCTTCCAACAGTCTAGGCAAGTAAATGGAAAAATATTAACATCCTTGGTATTCCTGACTAGAGATTAATGATAACACTGCCAAGAGTCTAGGCAAGTAAAGGGGATAATATTAACATATCTGTTGTTCTCAACTAGTAAAGGGATTAATAATATCACTTTCAACAATCTAACATCCCTGATGGTCTAGACTAGTAAATGGATTAATAATTACACTTCCAATGGTCTAGGCAAGTAAAATGAATAATATTAACATCCCTGCATTATTGAAGGATGTAAAAATGTTTGGTCTCCTTCTTGCTTCCGAAAATTCCATTTGCCTCAGACACTGCATCATTTTCACCCAACCTCATTGCAGCCATGTTTGACTGATAGTATACAGTTTCTGTGTAATCATAGTTAGAAGAAGATGTGGGGGAAGCAGGGGATGCTTACTTGTTTTAAATTCTATTGTGACCAGTATGTACCCCCTACCTTTTAAAGCCTCTGTTTGGCTAAACAGGCTCTAGAGACAGTTTGCTAGCTTTTGATCTGAAGGGTTAGTGCCGGAGACCTTCTTTAGACCTGTTAAAAAAAAAGCAAAGGTACGAGATTTGATGGCAAACTGAACGACTGTGGAATTGCCTTGTCATAGTCACAGTAATGAGAAACT